>JABSTT010003770.1:0-23715 GCA_013339685.2 Hyalomma asiaticum | reverse complement strand
GCATGTGACAATAACTTGTGTCACATCCTTAGACCTGTATCTTTCATTAGGCAATCATCATGATCTTTCCCATAACAGTAGTTCCTAATTTTTACTTTTGTGAGGTATCATTGCCATGCTTTAATTATGGTTGTGGTCATTATCATGGTGTACTGTGTCAGTGTTATCTGAACGTTGTGTGGTGTAGAGACTTTGACTTGTGACCCTTTTATTCACTTTTCAGTTTTTTGTCTATTTACCCACCTGCATTGTGAGGCTAATGAGCATGATGAAGCATTGCTCTCATGTTCATTATGGTTAGTAATGTCCATCTTATATTTAGACACATGGCACATATTATGTCCACACTGGTTGGCAGTGCAAGGTATTTGTGCTCTTTGACTAACAATTTACCATGGAAGACATTACAAAACTCTGCATAAGTGAACTTAACAGTGTTCCTAAGGATGAACAACAAAATGGATTGTGCTGTTCTGCTTAAAAGGCCTGAAACTACAGATGTAATGTTTTGTGTGTGCCCAACCATAAAAGTGCAGGCAGTGAAACAGATGTCCTCATAGTAAAAAAAAAAAGGAGTGACCTTAATTTAAGGTCGGGCGGTCCCATGCCGCCCATTTCCCACAAGGGTGGGTGACCTCCCAAGCGTACAGTACCTTCCAACAGCCGAGCACCAAGCGGAAGCGCGCTTGTCCCTATTTTACCGGTAGGTACCCGGCGGCAGTGGCGGATGCCTCTCTGCCTAGCACAGCAAGGCGGACGCTCAAGTATTTCACCAAGGCCGTGGTGGGTAAGGTGTGCCCAGGGGACCTGCCACGTCCTTATGGGGCCACCTTTCGAGATAAGTACGTAAACCGAGCGCCAGGTGTGTACTCCTCTACCCGTTTTTAACCGGTGGGTGTCCGGCCGGCACTGGGATTTGAACCCGGTACCTACCGCATTGGAAGCGGACGCTCTACCATTGCGCCACCGTTGCGGTGGCACTAGGCACTAGGCACTAGGCACTACTATGCACTGTTGCAAGACTGCAGCGTGAAAGAGTAAAGCTGAAGGCCAATGCCATTCCACAAGTGTTTTATGTTTGCAAGGACTGTGGTGTAAGCAATGGCTCTGTGACCAATGAAGGCAAGAATATTTCGTCGCTGCTCATGAAGCAGGGCTCACGTGCATCGCCAGTGCGCAGCACGTGTTGAGCCGAGACCAGCCTACTAGCAATGGGCATGGCTCCCACAATGACGACGACTGTATCATACTAGGCACTGTTGCAAGACTGCAGCGTGAAAGAGTAAAGCTGAAGGCCAATGCCATTCCACAAGTGTTTTATGTTTGCAAGGACTGTGGTGTAAGCAATGGCTCTTTGACCAATGAAGGCAAGAATATTTCGTCGCTGCTCATGAAGCAGGGCTCACGTGCATCGCCAGTGCGCAGCACGTGTTGAGCCGAGACCAGCCTACTAGCAATGGGCATGGCTCCCACAATGACGACGACTGTATCATACTAGGCACTGTTGCAAGACTGCAGCGTGAAAGAGTAAAGCTGAAGGCCAATGCCATTCCACAAGTGTTTTATGTTTGCAAGGACTGTGGTGTAAGCAATGGCTCTGTGACCAATGAAGGCAAGAATATTTCGTCGCTGCTCATGAAGCAGGGCTCACGTGCATCGCCAGTGCGCAGCACGTGTTGAGCCGAGACCAGCCTACTAGCAATGGGCATGGCTCCCACAATGACGACGACTGTATCATACTAGGCACTGTTGCAAGACTGCAGCGTGAAAGAGTAAAGCTGAAGGCCAATGCCATTCCACAAGTGTTTTATGTTTGCAAGGACTGTGGTGTAAGCAATGGCTCTGTGACCAATGAAGGCAAGAATATTTCGTCGCTGCTCATGAAGCAGGGCTCACGTGCATCGCCAGTGCGCAGCACGTGTTGAGCCGAGACCAGCCTACTAGCAATGGGCATGGCTCCCACAATGACGACGACTGTATCATACTAGGCACTGTTGCAAGACTGCAGCGTGAAAGAGTAAAGCTGAAGGCCAATGCCATTCCACAAGTGTTTTATGTTTGCAAGGACTGTGGTGTAAGCAATGGCTCTGTGACCAATGAAGGCAAGAATATTTCGTCGCTGCTCATGAAGCAGGGCTCACGTGCATCGCCAGTGCGCAGCACGTGTTGAGCCGAGACCAGCCTACTAGCAATGGGCATGGCTCCCACAATGACGACGACTGTATCATACTAGGCACTGTTGCAAGACTGCAGCGTGAAAGAGTAAAGCTGAAGGCCAATGCCATTCCACAAGTGTTTTATGTTTGCAAGGACTGTGGTGTAAGCAATGGCTCTGTGACCAATGAAGGCAAGAATATTTCGTCGCTGCTCATGAAGCAGGGCTCACGTGCATCGCCAGTGCGCAGCACGTGTTGAGCCGAGACCAGCCTACTAGCAATGGGCATGGCTCCCACAATGACGACGACTGTATCATACTAGGCACTGTTGCAAGACTGCAGCGTGAAAGAGTAAAGCTGAAGGCCAATGCCATTCCACAAGTGTTTTATGTTTGCAAGGACTGTGGTGTAAGCAATGGCTCTGTGACCAATGAAGGCAAGATATTTCGTCGCTGCTCATGAAGCAGGGCTCACGTGCATCGCCAGTGCGCAGCACGTGTTGAGCCGAGACCAGCCTACTAGCAATGGGCATGGCTCCCACAATGACGACGACTGTA
Organism: Hyalomma asiaticum; assembly: GCA_013339685.2. NCBI lineage: Eukaryota > Metazoa > Arthropoda > Arachnida > Ixodida > Ixodidae > Hyalomma > Hyalomma asiaticum. The sequence goes on along the minus strand of JABSTT010003770.1, from coordinate 21,002 downwards.
TCATACTAGGCACTGTTGCAAGACTGCAGCGTGAAAGAGTAAAGCATACCTTCCGGTTAAAGCACACTGCTTAATACAGAGAAAAGTGATGTGAAAATATAGATATAAACACAAACAACATACTAGAAACACTGGTAGACACAGGGATGCCAATGGCAATGCGGATGTACAAGAGCAAGAAATTTAGGGCCAATGGATAACAGACCCTAACCATCACATCAGACAAATAAATGTGCATCATCTCCAAGAAGGAAATAGAAGAAACTAGGCACACTACAGCCAGGCAGCTAAAGCATCTTCGTGCACAAGCTGTCTTCAACGGGACACAACTACAAGCTATTATGAAACAAGCATGGGCTCCTAAGGGACAGATGAATATATTGAAGTGCTCGATAATATTTCCATCTAAATATCATAAAAAAATTGAAGTGATGCCTTTCCGAACATCTCATGATCGGTCATGATGCAGGAGACTGGAGAGATGGTGGAAGAATGCGTAACAGATGTTCAGATGCGACTGCCTACAAAGGAGTTTAGTTTTCCTGCAAGCGTGAAAAGAGTAAAGCTGAAGGCCAATGCCATTCCACAAGTGTTTTATGTTTGCAAGGACTGTGGTGTAAGCAATGGCTCTGTGACCAATGAAGGCAAGAATATTTCATCACTGCTCATGAAGCAGGGCTCACGTGCATCGCCAGTGCGCAGCATGTGTTGAGCCGAGACCAGCCTACTAGCAATGGGCATGGCTCCCACAATGACGACGACTGTATCATACTAGGCACTGTTGCAAGACTGCAGCGTGAAAGAGTAAAGCTGAAGGCCAATGCCATTCCACAAGTGTTTTATGTTTGCAAGGACTGTGGTGTAAGCAATGGCTCTGTGACCAATGAAGGCAAGAATATTTCATCACTGCTCATGAAGCAGGGCTCACGTGCATCGCCAGTGCGCAGCACGTGTTGAGCCGAGACCAGCCTACTAGCAATGGGCATGGCTCCCACAATGACGACGACTGCATCATACTAGGCACTGTTGCAAGACTGCAGCGTGAAAGAGCCAAGCTGAAGGCCAATGCCATTGCACAAGTGTCTTACTTTTGAAACGACTGTGGCATAAGCAATGGCTCTGTGACCAATGAAAGTAAGGATCAATCAATCAACCAATCATGCTTCATGGATCATCATGAATGTTTCATTGCTACTCATGAAGCAGGCTGATATGTACGGCCGAGACAACAGCCTTGGACTAGACACCGCATTCAGAAATGCTCACGATAAAGCCTGGCATTAATGCACTCAAGTAAATGCAAAGCTTGTCTGATCATGTTCATGCCAAATTTTAAATTTTATTTTGAGTGGGGTATAAAAATGTGAAAGCATACCTTCCGGTTAAAGCACACTGCTTAATACAGAGAAAAGTGATGTGAAAATATAGATATAAACACAAACAACATACTAGAAACACTGGTAGACACAGGGATGCCAATGGCAATGCGGATGTACAAGAGCAAGAAATTTAGGGCCAATGGATAACAGACCCTAACCATCGCATCAGACAAATAAATGTGCATCATCTCCAAGAAGGAAATAGAAGAAACTAGGCACACTACAGCCAGGCAGCTAAAGCATCTTCGTGCACAAGCTGTCTTCAACGGGACACAACTACAAGCTATTATGAAACAAGCATGGGCTCCTAAGGGACAGATGAATATATTGAAGTGGTCGATAATATTTCCATCTAAATATCATAAAAAAATTGAAGTGTGCCTTTCCGAACATCTCATGATCGGTCATGATGCAGGAGACTGGAGAGATGGTGGAAGAATGCGTAACAGATGTTCAGATGCGACTGCCTACAAAGGAGTTTAGTTTTCCGCAGACAGTTTACATTACTAGGTTACTGTAACAGCAGACGATTTCCCTCTTGCAACATTTTCACATGTATATGTGTAAAGAATGGTACACTTTGTGTTTGAAAGTGTTGTAGTACAAACTATGACTGCACGTGAGACTGAACATTTTAGCCACTTCTGCATAGTGCACGGTCACATGCTATTGGTCTCGAGACCGACATGTAGGTGGCAGCACCGTCACTGCACTAGTGTGGATACGTCGTCCATGCGCTGTGTAGAATTCGACGGGGCCGTGGTTCCCAAATTGTGATTCTGTGCTTCGTGTGTGTTAAAAACGCATGATTTCTGAATGGTTCCATTTTGTTCAATTCCGCAATGCCATACATATTGCACAGAGCCAGGTGTAAGCTTTCATCACTATCCCGCCGACGTGCAACATCGCCGAGAGGCTCATCAGGCTTCAGAACGGCAAGGCGCCTTCCGAGTATGCGATGCTATGTAGCAGAATTTTGACGATAGTGCATTCAAGCGTTCACTGAAGAAAAAAGATTTATTTTATTTATTTATTTACACGTACTGCTGTCTCGATAGATGAGACATAGCAGGAGTGGGTACATCAGTTCTAAATCAAACAAAGTAGTGAAGGTAAAGTAGTGATGGTAAGTAGTGAAGTGTAGCAACACGTTTCGCACATGTAAGTGGTCGCCTGTACATTTGTGCCAGTTGCAGGCACAGTTGCAATGCATTGCGTGTGTAGAAGCCTTTGCTGTGCCCGAGTGTTCATGTTGTCGTGATAAAGAGCGTTAATCGTGTTCTCCCCGTGCTTTCTTGTACTTCCGCAAGTAATAGATAAGTCAGTTGTGCGCCTGAGCCGTGTATGCAAGGTGTGTTCGAACTCAGCTGTGAGCATGTTTGCCGTCGTGTTTATCCAGTTTTGCATGAACCGTTTATAGCACTCCGAAGTGTAAATTCGAGTGCTGAAATGAGACAAATGTATGTGCATAATCTCCGGCTATGTAAGAACTGTCATTTCATGAGTTACAGCGATTGACGGACCGCGTAGGCGATGAAAGTACTTACGCGACCAAGTTTGTCACCGCTGGCCACCTTATACCTCTGTCTCTTCTTTTAATGGTGGTTGCGTAAGCAATTGAGGCCTGGCACAGTGCCAACGTTGAACTTGCCACAACATAGTTTTGACAAACAGAAGCTGCCTTGCAAACCACCAGGTAAGTGAAGCTTCCTGCAAGCGTTGCATCAATGCGCTTCTTCTGTGCTACCTGCTACTTATTTTAGCAGCGCTCGAATTTTGACACTTATTTTTCAAGTTGCCCTACTACTCGCACACACAATTGTGTTTCGTTTTATGAGAAACTTATCGAAACGTTCTCAGAACAATCATATTTGCTAGCGCATAACTTTCTAATATTGTTTCTTCCCCATAGCGAAAAGAGTCCTCTTTTCAAGGGAATTGCAGGTGCCAGAAACCATGGCCGGTGATGTGGCACGTACATTCCATTCGTTCCTCATTAGGTTCCTAAGAATATGAAAAAAAAAATTTGGCTGTACTATGTGAATATTCGACAGGTTCTCTTTCACTTGACACGCTTCACTGTTGTCTTTCCAATACTTCTGCAAATACTATGACGCTGTTTTCTGCATGTTTCAATGTTTATTATATGATGCAGGTTATGAGCCTGCTGATGAAGACTATCTAGCGGAGGATGATGATGATGATATTTGGTGTTTTGTGGCGCAAGGGCCAAGTGTGGCCAAAGAGCGCCAAGACAGTGAATAGTATGTCTGCCGTGATTTGTGCGTTACACTGACGGATGGTACGTGGCTGTAAGGGGGCCTAACGACAAATCGCTGTAAAGGAGCATAAAAACAACATAGGGTAAAATTATGGCAGTGACGTGTGGAGTGATCTATGGGTCGGGAATGAATGAGAATACATAGGAAGCTATGTATGAAGGTACGTTAGATTATTAAGATGATAACCATTCTTGCTTGCTAGAATTTTGACTTGAGCTAAGTGCACTTAAAAGATACGAAGGTGGGTTGGCAGTGAAGCTGTACTAACTGTGCAATGAAAGAGAAGCATACAGGATCAGTCTGTCATTGTTGTGCTCAAAGTGTGTGGGAGTTTCCTTATGCAAGGTTATGCAGACACTGAACAAAACACAGTGGCTAATTCACAGACAACTGTGATGGGGAGAAGGGGAGTGTGCCACTAGTATGTGTTTATCTCACATAAATCAATTATAGTCCCTCACGCTCAAGAGCCTACATCCTGTTGCTTCGTGTCCTGGCCCCATATCACCTTGCGTTGTGGGAGTCACCACTGTGCAATCTCGTGCAGGTGATTCTTGGATGCATCGCAGCACCCTCAAGTCAACTATAAGAGGCCTGAGCAGCGTGTTAACTACCAGGGAACTATTCATGAAATACACGTGCAAGTTCCACGTCTCACGTTGATGCTGCGCCTTTGCGCGTGTAGTTGCCTTTGTCATGCCATAATGCCATGTAATCAATAGGGAAGGCTGCTTTGATGGAGGTACTAATCAGTCCAACCAGGTAAGATATCACTCTCGCTCTTTAACCAACATACATCCATCCTGGTGTCAGTAATTTCTAAAATCAAGTCACTTTTCAATTATGTAGAAGACTTCTCTGTTTTGTTACATCATCATTTTGTTATACAGTAGAACCCCGCTGATACGTTTTTCACGGGACCGTAGAAAATAAACGTAAGAGCCGAGAAACGGGAAAAATGGAAAAATGAGAGAAGTGGTGATCGGCACACAATTTTATTTCAGTGCTAGCGCTTTCAGTGCATGCATCGGCACACTCGGCTATGATTTCGTCGACAGAGAAAACCTCGGAGGTGACAACGGCATCATCATTGGAAACGTAATCACTGTATGCAATTCCGTCACAAAGAGTCTGCACAGCTGTGCCATAATTTTGCTGGTGGAAGCCGGAAACGTAATGGGCATCGCCCATAGTGCAGCTAATACAGTCAAGCCAAGTCAAGCTACGTGAAAAGTCAATACTGCCATTGGCAGTGGCCACTTGGAGTGTCGATTCGCAACGTAACATACGGGAATGTTCCCACACTGCGACGTAACAGCGGGGTCCCTAATGCATTGAATCCTATGGGAGCTATGCCGGGACTGGCCCAAAACAACGTAACAGCCAGGAAAGCGCAGCAGCCGGGAACGTAACAGCGGGGTTCTACTGTATATACATCTTTATATCGATGTGCTAACATCAGTCCTTCCGCAAGCACAGGCCTACTGTTATTGCGCTTAATAATTAAAGGAACCCGTTCACACCAGATTTATAGCATGTCAAACTCGCAGAGTCCCGAGCTCATACGCTTTAACACTGGCACAACTGCTACCTTTAATAAGGTCCCCTGCATAAGCGTACATTAAAGAGACTGCCTACCGCTCAGAAAATTTTTTAAGATTGTGGTAAAAATGGGCAAATCGTGCATCACGTTTACAGGAAGAAGCACGCTTTAACCGCACAAAAAAAAGAATTATGATTCTGAAAGTGGTGCAAAAAATTACACCATCTCCCGCTAAAGGGGACCATGAGGCGATGCGAAGCAGCACGGGGGGTGCACACCACGTTTGCATCAGTTTGACTAGGTGTCGCATTTGAATTGATTCGACGCTAGCAGACACTGCCTGCGTCAGGGCTGTCTCTCGCTGGCGAGGGCGCATTCTCGTTCCTTGCGAGCTAGTAAAGCGTTCATCGAACAGCTGCGGGCGCTGCGGCGAGCGCGCGGCAGGCGAGGGAGAGAGTGACGTCAGCGCACACTGCGAGGGGAGCGTGACATCAACGGGCAGCTGCGGCGTGACCTACTTGGCACTGCTCCAACACCTGCGGCAAGGGGAGCGCGTTGCCCTCGCCCTCGCCATACGGATGCACAAGACCGCATTACACAGGCTAGTCAAAGAGCTGCTTCGCATCTAAAAAGGCCGCTAGTGACACCCAACAGCGTGTTTGTCAATTTCCAAGTGTACAAGAACCAGCCCATGCAGGCATACATACTCTGCTGAAAAACTATTACGTATGTCTTACAAGCGTACTTCACCCTATGAGACACCTTTTTATAGCGCGCAAGAGCGATTCGTTCTTTCTTTCGCTGCTTTCGGGGTGGCCTTCGAATTCGCCTGCCTGTACAGGAGCGTAGTACTGCGTTTATCATGCATGCGGAGCTGCATGTCCGAGGCGCACCCCAGCGCGCCGACTTTCCCTCGCCTCTCCTCCTTGTCACCTGGAGCAAGACGTGCTCTTTCCAACAGGCTCCTCCGAACGTCGACGCTCCGCTCTTGCCGCAGTCCTCACTTTCATCGAGGACTCCGGGCTGACCGGGCGGTTTTAACCCCGCTCGACAGCTCGCTCCCTGCTGACTTTGACTCGGTGGGACGTGTGTGTATGTGTGTGTGCGTGTGTTTCGAACTCCCTCCTTCCTTCCTATTCTTTCATATCCCCTTCCCTTTGAGTGTACCGGTTGAGGTGTCCTCTCCGGAGAGACAGTTATCGTGCACTCCCCTCCCCCTTTCTACCTTTCCACAGCAATAAAGAATCTCTTCCTTGAATGTCGACCTTGGAAATGGTTCCTGTTGAGAAGCCTCTCGTGCCCGAAAGGGTTGCCAGGGAGACGACGACGCATCGTGCGCGGTAACCATTGTTGCCCACATCTGTACGCATAGGAAAGGGGCGACTTCATAGATGAAAAATTCTGTTTTAATAATTTCTACTCAGTTTCTGGAAAAACCACTGCACACTGGGACACTCTGGAAGGTGCACTTTCTATTGAGCCAAAAAACGGCAGAGTAACGAACAACGGTAGTCCCTTTAAGCAGATATTTTCGATGAAAAACGTAAACAAAGTGCGCTGTATTTTGCCCTTGGTTCTCATTTTGTTGAAGTTTTTACCAGGGCTCGAAACAAAGCTCTTGGAAGAAACATGTTGCTATACGGACCCCAAACCAAAGAAGAAAATCCTTTGGTGAACACAGGCCTTGGTGCATGCTCTTTTAACGAAACACCACAGCACAGATGCAGGTGGAACAGAAAAGCCAGTCCATGCTGCCTCACAATGTCCTGAGAGGAAGACGTGAAGAGGGCCCTAAGACAGTGCAGAGTAGACGGCAGCTTTAGTGTCGGTCACAAAACAGCCTCTCTGAGGATATGACCATACCCTGCTGTGTGCACACATGCAGAGTGTCAACAGCTTACAATGTCACCACTGTAACACATATCATTTAGTTCTTGCACAATTTTTGTTAAACTATAGAACAGGCTCCTGACACTGCTGTTTGTGGAGACCACCATGCCATCAGCAGCGACGGAAGCGCAGCTCTGACCAGGAGATCGTGCTCTGGCCCTTACCAAAAATGAGCTGGTGGCGTAGAAACCATCTGCGTGCTGCTCTCGCGTGCTGTAACAAACTTCTGAATCACATGTGCTGACTTCGTGCTCAGTGCCTGCAATCGCAGATATGTCAAAAAAACAGCAACACACTTTTGGGAAGGAAAGCAAGTGAATGTTGCCGCTGATGCTGCACTCACAGCTGCGAAGGCCCAGGTTCCAATTTCTGCATCTGTTGTGGGAAGTGCAGCTCCAAAAGCTGTTGTACGGGTACTGTACAGTGCCTTTAAGCGGTAATTAATGTTGCGAACACACAAGTGCTTTCATGTTGTCAGTCGAAGAAAAACGACACCAATGATGTAGTATTTCCGACGGTTGTTGTTATCACATTCATTAGGTGCAAGCCGCATGTAGTCAACTGTTCTAGCTCTTAAATAAAATGTCCTTGCCATCTACAGATGGGAAATTTCAACTTCTAACGGGACCGACATATACAAGTACCAACATTGCAACTTTAACCTAACTGACATATATAAGTACCAACAAATGGGAAAATTTTGCACAAGAACAGTACAGTTGAACATCGTATGCAGCAGATTTTGTAACGCGAATGAAAAGAGAAATAGATGCATTACAATGAATTATCTATAGATGTCATATAATATTAATGGAAAGATTTCCATAGGAAAACAGTAAATAATACAATAAATACTGCAGAACACAAGCACAATATTTGCATAGCAGTACAAGAAACTCAGCAATCCAATCAGGTTATGCAATGTGACAGGAAAAACCTGTCCCAACTGCAATGCGTGTGTGGCGACTGCGTAGAACTTACACAAAGCTTATAAATTCAACAACAGTTATGCCACTAGCTTTGTTAACATGCATCTGCTGAAAATTAGGACCATGTCTCTACACTAAGAACTTTAAAAGAAACTTTCAAGACTGACTTGATGCTAAGTGCACAATGACTCCATATGTATGTGCAATCTGCTTATTTTAAAACAAGCATGGGCGCGCGACAAACGGAAAGATCCACGCAGACTGCCTCATTAGCGGCGCCCAGTCATGGGTCCTTCAATGCTTTTCTGGTCACGAAACTCCGCCGTCACTCTATGGGAGGGCTTCATACGCTGCCCAAAACTGCCGCGACGCGGCGCCACTGCACCACAGAGGGCATTGTTCGGGCTGCTTGCGTACTGAAACGCGTGCGCACAGCGAGACAAGCTGGTGGATAAAGCGTGCGTACGTGTCCGAGTTAGTCAAAATGTTGTAAGACGACGATGCCCAACACGTGTTGCGTGCCGGCGTGCCGTTCCGGCTACAGAGGAACGACCAAGAAGGTGTCGCTGTTTTCTTTACCATCGGACAAGGAGTAGCGCGAGAAATGGAAGCGGGCCATACCTCGGGAGGAAAATGGCGACTTCAACTTCGAGTCCAAATATACACGTATGTGTGCAAAGCATTTCGACGCCTCGGACACTGTCACTTCTTATGATTTTAATATCAACGGCGACACGCATTAAAAGAACCACAATAACTTCTGGTGTGTTGTTGTCGAAAGCACGAGCAGCGTAAGTTACTGGTTTACTGTCTCTTCTATATGAGGCTGCTTATAAAACAATGGCCTAATTACAATACACTGTCAACTGTGTTCGACCTTACTTTTCACGTTCTCCATGATCATAATCTAAACGACGCACCAATTGACTGATCGGGTTTTACGTCCCAAAACCAGCTGTGATTATGACAGACGCCCCGTGGTGGAGGGCTCCGGAATAATTTTGACCACCTGGGGTCTTTAACGTGCACCAAACTCTAAGTACATGGGCCTCAACATTTCACCTCAACCAAAATGCAGCCGCCGCGGCCGGGATTAGATCTCGCAACATTCAGATCTGCAGCCGGGTGCACCGCTAGACCACCGTGGCGGGGCAACACGCCGCACCGAAGACTGCTATGAGGTTAGTATTACCAGAGTCCTTCCATGCTGGCATTTACGGACTCTGATATTACATATATTGTAGTGGGATTTAATCGTTAGGTTAGCTCCATGTCCAGAGCTGTTAGTTTCTTTTCTCCCGGGTGTTCATTTCAAGGCAGACGGCGCGTTCACTGTCACCGACGCACGCTGAATGTTCCAAGTAAGTGCTGCAACGTGAAACGATTTTTGCAGAAGTTTAGAAAGCTTGGAAATCAAAGCAGACCAACACACTACCACAGCGGTAGCGGACGGCAGCATGCCCTCACGTGCACAGCTGCGCCCCTAGCGGCCAGTGCTGGCTCCATATGAAGCTGAGGCGGCACTTTCGTGACCAGAAAAGCATTGAAGGACTCTGCCGTTACCTAAGCCAAAAAAGTAACTATGTTACAGTTACAGTTACTGAGTTTACAACAGTAACTTGTTACAGTTACATTTACTGTTAAAAAATAACGTCGGTACTTTTCCGTTACTGTACAAGACTAAGTAACACATGGCAAACCGAATTATACAGCTTTTTAATGGGAAGGTATATAGGCATGCGGTTAGTCAAAATCGCTCGTGGTGAAATGCCAGATAATAGGAACGAAAAGGGGCTCACTGAAGGAGGAGGACAAAGCAACAGGAAAGGCCGGAAGGTTAACCTGGGCTGAGCCCGGTAGGCTGCCATGCACTGGGGAAGGGGGAAGGGAAAGTTCTTGAAGATGGAGAGAGCAAAAAAAAACTTATAAAAGACTGCTGCAGTGTCGCTGACGTTATAGAAGTTCCTTGTCAATTTTCAGAAACGGTTACTTAGCCCAGTAGCATTCAGAAAACGCAACAATGCTTTTGTTGCTTGGCGCAGCCGAGATGCACAGTGCCATGGACCTATGATCACTTCAACGGTGAAAATGTTGCTGGTTATCCTTCGCAGTCTTGCACGGAGTTGCATTCGTTCATTTTCATATGTTGGGCAGTGGCACAGGAGGTGCTCGATAGTCTCCTCCACAGCGCAATCACTGCACTCGGTGCTTTTAGGCAGTTCAAGCTTAAAAGAATATGAACGGGTGAATGCGACGCCCAGTCACAAATGGCCCAACACTGTCTCTACAAGTCGAGAAAACCCTGCAAAATCCGTAGCTCCAGCGATAGATGGAGAGAATGTAGCTGATGGTGCGTGAAGCAAGCTGTGTGTGCCACTGCTACGGTGTCATATTGCGTGCTACCCTGCATCATTTGGGCTGAATCAATTCTGGATAAGGGCGTGCGGACAGGGTACGTTCCTTATTGTGCTTTCTTGGCAGCGGCTCACTCAAAAGCCAAGCACAAGCAATCATTGTGTACGCACCCCGTTTGGCTGTAACAACTTTTTTATTGATTGTCAGAAATTAATTTACAAGACACATTGAGACAACCTGGTGCCACAGAAGACTGCTGCACGCTCGTAAATGAAATAGCAGCTCATCCTGAGACGCAACACAGAGGATAGGCCCCTTCGAGCCACATTGCGGCCGCAATTTTGGGAAGTGCTGTTCGAAAGTACCGCTGCTTTGAGAACTAAACGTGTTCGAGGCATTATAAAGCATCTTTCTGGGCGGTTTCCGCGCGGGTTATCATGAAGAAATTGCTGGCCGCACGAGAAAAATTAAGGATGCTGCACCGGCATCTCAACAACAGCGTCATTCGTCACTTAGGCCAACCATACTGTTCTGTCGCACACCTTTCTCTGCATGGGGACAGGGAGGACCCTTAACCGCCCTCTTGTGTTGTCGCCGACTGGCGGTGCTTTGCTTAGCTTCGTAGAACAAACACTTTACTTGCACCATGGGAACACGTCAGCCCATTTTCGGGAAAAAAAGAGCAATGTACGTGTCATGCACAGTGTCGCAACACAAGCGATACATCATAAAAGTATTCCACTAGCGAGATACTAATACATTTCGTAAGTGTATCTCGATACAGAGATACAGATAGTCAAAAGTATTTATGAGCAACATCGCAATATTCTTAATCTTTCCTAAAACCAGCTTGTTCTCTCGGTTGACTAAATTCCAGTGTTTCTCATATCCTCGTAGAAATTTCGTAAATAGCTTGTATATTACTGGGAGTAGGCTAATTGGCCTGTAATTCTTTAACTCCTTGATATCACCTTCCTTGTGGATTAGGATTATATTAGCATTTTTCCAACTGCTCGGTACACTACATGTCATGATACATTTCATGAAGAGCGATGCAAGTTTTTCAAGTACAATATCTCCTCCGTCTTTGATCAAGTAGGCTGTTATACCATCTTCACTAGCTGCTTTACCGTGGGACATGCCTTTGACAGCTTTTTTTTACTTTGTCGACGGTTATACATGAAAGTTCAGTGTCCTCCTCTGATTCTATTTCTATTAAACTTGTATGGTGTGTCTGAGAGCTGTACAGTTCAGAGCAGAAATCTTCTGCTACCTTTACTATTCCGCTGAAATTCGTTGAAACTGAAGTCGCTCAGGATAAGGTGGACTGGAAATCGTTGGGAGAGGCCTTCGTCCTGCAGTGGACCTAAACAGGCTGATGATGATGATGATGAAATACCGAAGAATATACATTAGTTATTGGCGGCGATTTAAACATTGATATATTCGAGAACACAACAGAACGCTCAGATCTATTGGCTCTCGTGGATTCAAATTTTGTTTCTAATAAAATTTCAGTTCCAACCAGAATTACGACGACAAGCGCAACTTTGACTGATTTGAGTGATGGCTGGCGTTTATTGGTGCAAGGGCCGATCATGGCCAAAGAGCACCAAGAGCAATGAAAATGTGTAAGCAATGACGTGATCAATGAGAATGCCTTGGTGTGAAGTGGGTGTAAAAGGGCCTAAAATCCTGCGCACCAAACGTGCCTAAAATGAATGTAGGTAATAAAATTATGGTGAAGATGCCAACGGAGGGTGTTCGATGGGTCTAAAATGTGTTTTAAAACCATGTAGTTACATCATAGATAATTAAAAACGCTACAGCCTCAGAGTCCCCTTGCGAGCAAGGGTCTTGAGGCGAGTGCATACATGCAAGTACAGCCGTAGCAGCATCCTCTTGACGAGGGTGTGCTAGGAGTTCCAGGTGTGTACGACTTCTAGTGCCTTAGACTCCTCTAAAAATGTTAAGACTGCCTCTTGGTTAAAGATAGGTTCGTTACCTAAAACACGGCAGTGTGAAAAGGAATGTTCTCGAGGTAACACCTGCAAAAGTACCTCTTCCTCAGATGTTCTAATTCCTTGGCATTCTATCAGAACGTGAACCACTGTCAATGCAACTTTAATCAATTTGTGCTTAACAAACGCTCCAACTGAAGAGATATATTCCAGTGTTCTTAATACATCATTAAGTGATTATGAACCCATATACCTTGTTTTGGCCAGACATCTGAAACAAAACACAGTACTTGACCACAAATAAAATTTCAACAAATAAATTCAAATTCACTTTTATGCTTCCGAGATGAAATTAACTCATTAAATTGGGAGGATGTATTGTCGTCTTCTTCACCTGACATAGCATATAACTTTCTTACAGAGATCTTATGCTCAGTATATAAAAAAACACTACCCATACAAACCTTGAAAAAACCTAAACGTGCCCGTAAACCATGGATACCACTTCCATCCTTAAAATGATAAAAGAAAAAAATAGACTTTATAATGCATTCCTTACAGGACAAGACCCAGCTGCTTTTAAGTCTTTTAACCTATACCGAAACAATTTAACGAAGCTTCAGAGACAATCTAAACGCAACTACTATTTCACTATGTTTGAAGGCATGATAAAACGAAGGAGATGTAGAACAGATTAAATACTGAGATATCTGCAAAGCAAGCGGAAAACAGCATTGATGAGCTTACAATATGTGATAATGCATACAAAGGAGCAGCGCTGGCAAACAAATTTATTGAGCATTTTACTACGCTAGTAAATGGTACATATGATGCTGAAACATTGAACTACCTGCCCCCTTCTGAAAAGAATTCCCTATTTATCGCTCCAACAGATGAACTTGAGGTAATTAGTATATTTAGACATTTTAAAGTAATTAAGAGTGAAGACATCGATGGCCTAAAACTACAACCTATTATTTTTGTTATTGATCTACTGAGTCCATGTTTAACACATATTTATAATCTTGCTTTGAGTACCGCTACTTTTCCTCACTGCATGAAAACCGCCAAAGTAATAGTAATATATAAGGGGGGAGAGAAAAATAGTCTTGGTAATTACAGGCCAATCTCAATATTGCCAGTGTTCTCAAAGGGTCTAGAAAAGATTATTTTTATTAGGCTGTCAAGGTTTTTTGACGAACGTCAAACTATAGCACCATCACAATTTGGTTTCAGGCCTGGCCTCTCAACCTAAAGTGTGCTGCTTCATTAAAAGGAATTAATATTAAAAAATATAGAAGCGAAAAGAGCAACGTTAGGTGCCTTCATAGATTTCTCCAAGGCCTTCAATACTATAAATCATGCAACATTACTGCAAAAGTTAAAGAACTATGTCATTCGCGGTGTCACGTTAAATTTAATTGAAAGTTACCTGACTGACTGACACCAGTGTGTGTTAATAATGAAGGAACTATTCCCACCAGCAAAAATAAGACATGGCGTACCACAGGGTAGCACACTCGGCCCACTTTTGTTTATTATTTTCATAAATGACATCACAAGAATTGACGCATCAATCGAATGTTATTTACGCAGATGACACAAGCTTGTTTTTTTTTTCTGGAATGAATATAGACAATATCATATCACTGGCAAATGACACATTAGGCAGACTGTACACATGGACAGTAAAAAACTCTTTATGAATTAACTGTTCTAATACTAAAGCGGTTATTTTCTGAGCGAAATCTACACCATGTCCTATACTTAATTTACTGTACTTAAATAATGTGAAAATAGAATTCTCGTCCTTTGCAAAGACGCTAGGAGTTGTGTTTCACGAACACGTCTTGGGAGCATCACACTGAATACATAAGGAATAAACTTTGTAGAGTAGTGGGAATCTTAAGGAAGTGTCAACGCATATTACCAAAACAACAAAAACTTATGATATATCATGCCCTATTTACACCCCACTTGCGCTACTGTCATTTAGTTTGGGGTACCGGGACTAAAATATCATTACATAACTTGATCATATCACAAAAAAATGTAGTACATTCCATTTCAGGTATTTCATACAATGCACATACGTCTGAATCCTTTGCAAGACTTAAGATCTTAAAACTTGAACTTTTCTATGAATACTGTCTTTTAACAACATTTAGATCAGAACTAATCTGTAAGAGCCGCTACATACGTAAATTAGCAAACTTAACTCTAAATCCACCTACACGTAAGAGACACACTGTTAACTGCTACACTCCACGGCCCCGTACAGACTATGGGACACAACTACTGCAGTATTGTCTACCCAGTGTACTAAACAAATTTAAGCTAAAGATGATATTCTTCGTGTAATGCCTAAAAATTCTAGTTCAAGTATCAAGGTGGAAAGGTGGGCTAGTTGGTTGGTTCTCGCATTCATTTTGTGGTAGCGCTGACGAACAAGGACATAAGAAGACACAAATATACGGGACGGGCGCTAGTTCATCTCTGCTTGCTAGTTCAAGTATGGCGTCTTGTAATGTCTTGTTTTCTAATGGAAATACATGTAATGCGGAAATACATCTTGATTGTTGCAATGTCAGTGCAAATATTTACCTTAACTAACCTCCTTCTGTAGCGCACATTGCTGCCATTGTATTGTATCGGGGTGGCGGGTCTTGTCAAGCTGCAGATATTGCAGCTTTTACCCTGCTATACTCACCATAAATGGTACATTTTTCTTTCCTTTTCTTTGTTCTTGTTCAACCTGTTAACTGTTATAATTGTATCGATTATGGTAAAATAAACCAAATCTCAAAAGTTTGGGGTGTACTCAAAACTGCCCAAAAATACTTCTGCATGCCAAATGTCCTGGTAATTTGGGCACTCCAGTCAGCCTGTGTGCCCTATGTATCATTTACCGAAACATAGGAATGGGTAGAGGGCTCGTTTCTTTGCTAGAAACATCCTAATGAAGCCAACAGAAAACGAAGCTAAGGAAACCGGCTACACAAAAATCAGCTTGAACACAGTGTTGTCGAAGTAAAAATAACCTGTTTCCATGATTTATTTTGAATCTGTCTCTGAAGAATATTTCTTTATCGTATTAACATTATTGCAGAGCATAGCTATACAACCTTGAAACACTTGTTTTAATTTTGTTAATACTTTAGTTTGTTTTTCATATGACTGGCCTTAAGGGGTGGCTGAAATGCGAAGTATCAAAATGTTCTCATGTGCACAACAAGGGCCAGGATTAGTGGTTGGAGCGACAAATAACATCTGATTTTCAGACATCAAGGTTTCACTCATTGCATCTCACCCGTGTAAAACAAAGAGCGATTGAAAATGTTTGCTCTCATTACATTCAAGGCACTAAAATGTTGTAAAGGGTATGGCCACTTCAAATTTAGCCTATTGACTAGCTCACTGCCGATGGCTTTCTACTTTTGCAGAGTGAAAACTATGCATGTACTTGTTGCTTTATCTGTGTTCAATTTAAACGTCATTGCAGAAAGGCAACATGCCCAGATGTTTCAGCTCTGTACTGACCGCCCGGTTGAATCAGTTTCGGCCGGGCAGTTGGATCGAGTCACAGACAGACAGACAATAGTACACTTTACATTTTATAAACATTTATGGCACAAGCTGTTACCTTAACATGTGCTTGCCTTACAAGGATTGTTGAGCCTCCCTTTATTGATATTGATGTCAGCAGGCATGCTTTCATTGCATGCAGTGGCGCAACACCCATGCACAGTACTTTGCAACAAAAGTTACTCATTGAGTTGAGTTCTTGGTTTTATGGCACCAGGGCAACAAAGGCCAAAAGGTGCCAGGTACAAATGCTTTCCTGATGACTCGCGGTAAGACTGCCAATGGAAAATGAATGTGAAATGTGGAAATGGTGATATGTATCGCATGAACAAGTATGCATCGTCTGTTGCAGTTTTGGCAATATATTAAAAGAGCCTATCAGTCTTCTGTGCATTTGGCTGGCAAGTGCATATAGACTGCGGGCATTTCAATATGATAAACCCAGTCGTAATCTTTTCGAGGAGATGCGACCGCAGCCAAAATGCGCATATCACATGTGATGCGCGAAACCCATATCCTTTAAATATCTGATAAGATTCTCATTCGAGATGTGGAGCTTTTCGCCCAAGCAGAGAGGTATCGTCGTCTTTTCAGTTCATAAAAGGGGCACGTTATAAGTATGTGTAGCACAGTGAGTGGTTGGCCACATTTCTCACAGACAGGGCTCTCTTCGTCACGGAGAAGGTAATTGTGAGTTGCATGTGAGTGTCCAATATGCAGTCTTGCAAGTAGGACTTCACAAAATTGGTTATGGTGGCTCACACTCTTCCACTCCTTTATGATTGGTTTAATCAGATGTAGTTTGTTGTGCTCTTCTGCTGTCCAGTTTTGTTGCCATATTGCGTGAATTGACGTTTTGAGTGCTTTAGAGTGGTCCTGAATTGGAATTTTGCCGACACGGTTTCTCATAAGTGTAGCCGTCTTTGCGGCACAATCAGCCCGTTCATTTCCTCCGATTCCAACATGACTCGGGATCCAGCAAAAAGGTATGACTTTCCCAGTCAGCATCATCCTGTCGACCATCCGGATAAGATCTCTAAGGAGAGGATTCTTTGTTTTTCTCCTCGACAAAAGAGCAGCCATCACGCTTTCAGAGTTGGTGTAAATAAGTTTTTTCTTGCTCCTCAATTTGTGTTTCCTGAATGGCCAACAACATTCCATACATTTCAGCTGTCAACACACTACCTTTGGCATTTATATTAGCAGTGTGCGCGTGTGATTTTGTTGCAACCGCTGCACCAACGCCGTCATTGGTTTTTGAACCATCTGTAAAAAAGATGAGAAGTACCGATAATAGCACTGCAATTCTAAAAACTCTTTTTGTAGGATTGTTTCTGAAGTAGACTTTTCCGTATTTAGTTAGGGTGAAGTTACAAATAATATCCCTACATAACCAGGGAGCAAGGGGCCCTTCATACAGGGTTAGTTCCTGCTGTAGAGAGTGGACATCAACTTCCATGGCTTTCCTGACAATGATAGAAAACGC
Source organism: Hyalomma asiaticum (assembly GCA_013339685.2). Classification (NCBI taxonomy): domain Eukaryota; kingdom Metazoa; phylum Arthropoda; class Arachnida; order Ixodida; family Ixodidae; genus Hyalomma; species Hyalomma asiaticum. The sequence continues at coordinate 3,592 of JABSTT010003770.1, read as the reverse complement.
GGGGATGCACGATTTCTTGCTTCGGAATAAGGTATCCAGGCGTTTGTCTAACAAAGTGTGGCAACATGGATGATCAGGAACTGAGAGGACCTTGTGTGCATATCTCATTGTGAGAAGGCTCCTTCTTAATTCTAAATGTGGCTCTGCGCATTCAACGTACAAGCTTTTGACTGGAGACGTGCGATATGCACCTGTTGCCCGCATCAGTCCAGAGTGGCAGATAGGGTCAACAGTTTTCAGCGTAGAGTGCCGGGCGGAGCCATACACAATGGACCCATAGTCAAGTTTTGACTGTACAGACCTAGCATACATACCCTGTCTGCACCCCATCGTTTATGAGATAGGATTTTCAGAATATTGCAAGCTTTTCGATCACGTAGTTTGAGCGTTTTAATGTGTGCCGCAAAAGTAAGTTTCGTGTCAAATACCAGACCCAAAAATTTATATTCTGACTTAATTGGAATTTTTTTTCCGTACAAGCTTATTGATGGCTCGGGAATTAAGTCTCGTTTCCGCGAGAAACACACGCATGCAGACTTCTCTGGTGAAAGCTTAAGTCCATTCTCAGCTGCCCATTTTTCAAGACGGTTTACTGTAAGTTGAATCTGCCGCTCACAGATGGACAAGATGCATGAAGAGTAGCTGATCTGGATGTCATCTACATACAGCGAATATTGTACAGAATGAGGGATCACTTAGGACGTATGCCTTCTCTAAATCGAAAAATACAGACAGACAGAATTGGTTTTTGGCATGTGCTTCACGGATTTGTGTTTGCAAACGAACGAGCTAATCGTTAGTGGAACGGTGCTCTCTGAATCCACACTGGAAACGATCTTTTTTCTTATTTTGCTCCAGAAGATGTATTAGCCGTGCGTTCACTAGTCGCTCAAAAGTTTTGCACAAGCAGCTTGTCAAGGCCACGGGACGATAACTAGCAGCCTAGTGATAACTAGCGATAACTAGCTTTGGGTAGCTGGCCTGATTCCCATACTCGGTTAAAATTGAGAGTAATAACTCCAGAGAGGTAGCAGACAAATTCTGCAGCATAGTGCAGTGTATATTATCAGGACCTATTGCAGTCGGTTTACAGTTTGCCAGTACCATCTTCAGCTCGAATACTGTAAATTCGCAGTTGTACTCGCCTTTTGCGCTGACAACTCTGTGCCCCTTACGCTCTGCGGCGTTTTTATACTTTAAGAATGCTTCCGTGTAACGGCATGAACTGGACACGCGGCAAGTGTTCACCTAGAATATTAGCCTGAGCCTCAAGTGATGTGTCAGTGTCATCGCGGGAAAGGGATCGTAAATGCTCTGTTATTCCCGTTCATCCTCCTGAGCTTTTCCCATACACATTTCGATGGGGTTTGGCTATTTATTTCAGACACATATTTTTTGCTATGTCATCCTTTTTGCCTGTCGTCGGGTGAATCGTGACCATGCTTTTGCCTTTTTAAACCCTGCAAGGTTTTCTATAGTAGGATATCGCTTTGCAGATTTTCCGCATCTTACATTGAAGTTTTCTTAGCCTACAACACTCGTTATTCCGCCATGGCTTCGGATGCTTTGGCAGCCTGCCACTCGTCTTTGTAATAGATTCAGATGCCGCTTCAATAATGATACTAGTTATTGCATCATTTTCTTCATCGATGGGCAAGTGTTTAGGTGCATCGTGATTAATTCAGACAAGCTCCTGGAACAAGGTTCAGTTGCTTTGCCCTGGTTTCCAAGTAGGGGGCCGGATGTGCATTGCATTGTTGTGTTCTTCATTTCGTAACATGACAGGGAAGTGATCACTTCCATAGGGATCCGGAATAACTTCCCATGTGAAACACTCGGACAACCCAGGAGAGAGGCTACTGATAAGTCAATACATGAAAAATTCCTATTAGCGGCATTAATATATGTCACATCCCCATTATTAAAAATATGTAGCCCTGCTACATCACTACTACTTCTAGTAATTTTCCATGTGCGTCTGTCTTCCCACTTCCCCACAGTGGGTGGTGGGCATTCATATCGCCGAGAATTAAAAACGGTTTAGGGAGTTTTTCCACCAATTCTAATAAATCCTTGAATGGTGGGTGAGTGTTAGGAGGGATGTATAAATGACACAAAAATAGTTAGCGACTTGAGGTGTATTCTAACGGCCACAGCTTCAAGAGATGTATTTAGATGAAGCTGGCTAATGGTTACTCCGGCTCTTGCAATGATGGCAATGTCACCACCAGCAGCACCGCCTTCATGGTCTTTTCTAAAGACTGCAAATTTATTTAAAAAGTTTGTATGGCAAGGCTTAAAGGGCCCCTAAACCACCCCCGACATTTTTTTGAAAGTTGAAAATGCCGTCACGATGAACGATGTCAAATGCGGAAGCGCTACGCGCTGCGGCCACGCCACAAACTCGAAAAACATTTCCGTGCGCCTCGCCGGTCATTTCCGGCATGCCAAAGTTAGCCGTGACGACATTGTGGTTTTTGGTGACGTCAGAAGAGTCCGAGCTACGCTGATTGGTCGAAGGAGAACGTCGACTTCCAGTTAGTCTGCTAGCAAATGCACGCACTCCCTGCCTGTTTGTTTTCCTCGTCGTGTGTCGTTGGTGTGGTGTTCGCGTGTGAATTCGCAAATTCACTACGCTACGCAAGTGCAGGTGACGTACAGCCGACTAGAAACTGCAGCAGCTGTCAGAACACGACTGATAGCGCTAACAGAGAGCGTTGGCACAGCGCCAACAGAACAGTTGCACGAACGCGGGAGCCCGGCGGAGGCGCGTCAACAGGATGCGCGTCATCGGCGATGTATGTCACGTGACATTCGGAGGAGCACTCCGCACGGAGGTGGCACCGGGAAGCGGCCGGTGGGTGCAGGAGAGAGTGAAACAAGCAAGCGCCGCGTTTCGATAATCAAACGCGTGTAACTCGGCTATTTCGGCACCGTTTCAAAATATTCTTGCGGCTACGTGTTTGTTGCGGACACCGGTATAAAAGCAACACCACAACTAAATTTCGACGTCTTCGTGGTTTAGGAGCCCTTTAAGGTGAGTTTCTTGGACACAGAATAACGTGGGGTTAAATTGAGATATATCTTTGATGTCATCGAGATTATGAAGTAAGCCTCTCGCATTCCACTGAATGATTTCCGCCATTATGAAACAAAAACAAACAAAAGGAACGCATTGGCTCTGCGTCCCAAGAAAGAGAGCAACTTAGGTTACTGGATCCTTTGGAGGACCCATAACCCTTGGAATTTTTCCCCTTCTTTTCTGCTAGATTGTGCTGCTCTCTCAGTGCTGGCAGCACTGAAAGCGCTGACGATACCTCCATAGGTTAATCACAACTCTCGGAGGTGCCAGGACCACCACGTGGGGAAGCACTAACCCTTTCAGTTTTGCTATTTTGTACAGCTGGTGATGCTCCCGAAACTTCATTGGAAGGTTAACCAGCGCTTGAGCTTGGCTTTGGGAGGGTAGGTTCCCTCGTCGCCTTAGCAACATGCTGAGCAGGCTTCGTGTTCAGAGCCGAAGGCCCTGATGAAGCTCTTGGCCGCTCGCAGGGGGTGAGAGCCAGTGCCAGGTCTGCCAAGCTGTACTGGC
>JABSTT010003769.1:0-27369 GCA_013339685.2 Hyalomma asiaticum | reverse complement strand
CAGACACGCGAGAATGAACAAGGCGGTATCAACAGATCATCGGAAACAACGAAGCACTTTTTGTCTTTCGGAGGTGTGTCTGCAAGGGCGGCAAGGAGTGCACTATCCAGACTTATTTCACCCGTACCGCAATTGACAGAAGCGCCACAATCCTTAAGAAAATCAATACCCAGAATGACATCATGAGTGCAACGCGGTAATACCAAAAATTCTGTTTTAAAGTCTTCCCCGCAGAACAAAACTCTTGCAACACAAATGCCGAGAGGAATAAGGCACTCTCCACTGACACCGCGAAAGGTCACACTGTCATTCCACGGGAACATAACTTTCCGTCCCAATCTCTCTTTGAACGTGGCACTCATGACGGACACGGTAGCACCAGTATCTACTAAAGCACTTGTAGGTATACTATCGACGAAGACATGCACTTTGTTTTTCACCATCACCAGAGGCATATTCGCAGAGATCCAGGCTGTCCGGCGACCTCACCTCCATTGGCCGCGTCGGCTAGTTTCCCGACGGCGGTGGGGACGTAAGGCGTCGCCGTGGTGATGGCGAACGGCGTTGTCGATTGGTTGGTGGCGTCAGGCTGCGATCTGAAGCTGGTGAGGCACTCCTGTTATGTTGTCCGAAAGCATTTCCGTGTGCTGAGCCTGTGGTTCGGGCAGCGCCAAAGTCAGTTTGCCAGTGGTTGTCATAGACGTCGCGATCGAAATTAGCCCAATCTAGTGGTGCACCTTTTCTTGACTGTCGGCGTCTGCGACAAAATCGGGAGATGTGACCCGTGGCACCACATCTATAACAAACCGGCGATGTGCGACTTGGGTTGTAGGCCTCGCAGTCAAACGTGGGTTGTTGCGTATAGTAGTGAGCACGACTTTCACATTGCCGGCGCGTGGTGGCGGGTCCGTAAGAGCGCTCGTCGTGCGTCACTTCGTCGGGAAAATTAGATCGATGCTGCGGCCGCTGATCGGCAGGATAGCTTAGAGCTTCTGGCATGACAGACAGCGCGGATACAGCGGACGCAGGTTCATGGGATTGGTTGGGACGACCAAGCTGTTCGACACCCGCTGCTCCTTTAGTGTGTCGCTCGAGTTCTTCGCGGACTATCTGCCGTATAGTGGTCGCAAGGTCGAACTGATAGCCGGAGCTGTCGTCAACGCTTGCAACAGTGGTAACGTTAGGTAACCTTCCGAACTTTGGCGTGATACGGCGCAGCTTCAAAGTTTCAAACGTTCGGCACTGCCTGATGAGGTAGTCGACTGAGCTAAGACTCTCTTTTCCAATGAGGTAGCTATAGACATCTTCAGCAATCCCTTTGAGAAGGTGCCCAACTTTATCTTCTTCAGACATAAGGGGGTTCACCGTCCTACACAGCTTCAAGACCGCCTCTATATAGGTCGTACAGGTCTCACCTGGGACTTGCGCGCGTTGAAGCAACGTCTGCTCCGCCCGTTTCCTCTTCGCGGTGGAATCTCCGAAGCATTCTGTGATGTCGGCAACAAAGCGGTCCCACGTCGTTAGTGTATCCTCATGGTTCTCGAACCACAGAAATGCGGTATCCGTGAGAAAAAGAACGACGTTCTCCAAATGAGCGAACAGGTTCCATCCATTGTACTTGCTCACACGCTTGTAATGTGTGAGCCACTGTTCTACGTCCTCACCAGATTTACCCGAAAAAGAGCGTGGCTCCATCGTGTGCCTCCAGACGCCAGTAGACCGCGCCGGAGAGGACAGGGGTGACGGGTCGTTGTCGTTTTGAGACATCTCCAGCGGCGGCAGTTGAGCGAGGCGTCGGCTTCGTCGTAGGATTCCCGGTAGCAGCTCCGTCTGCGTGGTCAGCGTACCCAGCACCTCCACCACAAAACTGTTACGGTTGAAAGGTCGAGCGAAGGTTTATTTACAGGAGAGCGCGGAGCGCTAGGTAGCTGGTACAGCCGAGGCAAGATGGCGTCCAACCGCTAGACAAGATATCGTCCTCGTCGTCTTCCACCCTTGCCTGGCTCATACCTTGACTGCCCGTCTGATACCGTAGCAATATGATAGAGAACACTGCGCACCACTCCACACCCATGCAGCACTCTAGTTCGGCAGGAGAACCCAAGCAGGGAACGAAGGCTGAGTTGAAAGGAAGGGTGTGAACAAGGGTGCAAGAAGGGGCCGATGCTACCATCAATGCGTGCTGATGAGCTCATGAGGGTATACAGTGTGAGACAAAAGTGTTTCACCCACGTGACCCACGAACGACGCCGGTAGTTTATAAGTCGCATGGCTAGCCACAGCGCCCACATGTTTGATATAGTGTTCCCGGTGCAGAGGTAACAAAGCTGGGATCAGGTCCCTGATGTTGATATTCGCGAGTTTGAGCTCCGTGCGGCCACTCATGGTACACGTAGTGGCTTCTTTCGCTCAACGCCGGCAGGCCAAGCGCTTGCTCCGTCGGTTTCGCCGCCCTCCTTCTGTAACAGCTGTTGACGCCCGCGTGCCCAGATGCCCGGGTGACGCACGGTTGTAGTGATGTTGCTGGGACACTGGTGGCAGTGACCTTCAATGCTTCATATCCGGAAGATGCGCCAAGCATTGCATGAAATTGCTGGCATGGATTGTACCGTAGAAGTAGGCCGTCGCTAGCGATGGCGTAGAGTCGAACTCACCACTGTTTGGTGCTTGTGGACTGCATTTTCTTAAGTGGTTGAGTATTCATCGGCATAGGTCGTCCTTGCGCTGCTCCTGGAGCAGACGTTTTCTGCTGACCAGTGTACCCCACGACTCATCTGTGTCAGCGGCGGCAACCAGAGGGATTGGCTCCTTTCAGGAAGAAGGCCCGGGCAGGGGTGCACGTGACAGTACGTCAGCGACTGTTTTGGGGCACCACTGCGATGTTCGACAGCGAAATGGTATTTTTGGAACGGTATATTTTTGGAATGGTATATTTGGATCCAGCGAGCCAGGTGACCTCCTTATTCTGTAAGTGCTGCCAACAGGTAAGAGCCATGTGGTCCGTTTTTACAGTAAACGAGGCACACCGAAGTACATATCGAGCGTTTTAAAAGCAAACAAAATCGCGCGAAATTCGTGCCCAGTGACCGTATAATTATTTTCTGCTGGTGTGCGTGACTTGCGAACGCTGCTGGTCGCCACTCATTTTAAAATTCCTGCAGTAACACGGCGCCTAGACAATAGTCGCTGGCGTCTGTTTGCAATACAAACGGCTTCAAGTCTGGAAGCTTTAGGGCAGTGGTCTCACAAATAGCAATGGTTTTGGATTTAATTCCGTTTTTCGGAGGTTCGCCCCAACTCAGCTGCACGCATTTTCTTGTTAGTTGGTTAAGCGATACTCTTTGCTCAGCGCAACGTCGTATGAAAGCATGGTGAAATGATATCATTCCCAAAAAAGCGCTGAACGCTCTTCACGTCGTGCGGGCACAATTGTTCCGCAATGGCACGAAGCTTCGCGTCGTAGGGACGAATTGCCCGTCGTCCACTATGAAACTAGGCAACTCCATTTTAGAGGATGCCAGTTGAACTTTCTTAAGGTTTACCGTAAGCCCTACTCTACATTTTCTCAAGAACAATGGCAAAGTTTTCTAAGCGCTCTTCAAAAATGCGCGGGAAGATGACATCATCCGTGTATGCCATTGCAATTAGCAGCGCACTTCGTCGAGAACGATATCCATGATGTGTTGGAAAGTTCTTCAAGCTGAATGGCATGCGCACAAACCCGAAGAGCCCTCTATAGCATGTGAAAGCGGTCTTAGGGATGTCACTTGCTTCCATCTCTACTTGTAAGGAGCCAGGCGAACAATCGAGTGTCGTAAACACTCGTGCACTACACAGACTTCATAGTATTTACTCAATGGAGGAAAAGGGATGCACGTCCCTAACTGAAACGTCTTTTAAGCAGTGGTAATCAACGGATAATCGTGCTGTGCCATCTTTCTTTTGCGCTAGAACGACAGGAGAGGCCCAAGGGCTTTGGGACGGTCTGACTACACTGGTGTCAATCATCTCCTAGAGAGCAACGTCCAGGAGCGTCCGCTTGTGCACGCTGAGTGTCTTTGGGTTGCAGCTCCCAGGTTGCGTGTCTCCTGTGTCAATGTCAATGCAGTGACGCAGAAATGGAGTGCAACCTGGCTTCTACGTGAGCATGTCTGCGAATGGCTCCAGCGTGCGCACAACTGTCGTTTCTGCGCATCCTGAAATGGAACATTTTCAAAAGTCCAATTTATCCGACGCGCTAGAGATCACATGAGCACATTAGCGGCTGTGTTAAAATTCAGACTTTCGCCAACTGAACACAGGGAGCCTGTTGTCCTTGGATGTTGTCAAGGGTCCAAGATTCATGGGCGGCCATGATCCATGGACGATTCGGCAGCAGGTCGTATTTCCTGTAAGTCTGCGTACTACAGCAAACCGAAGTCAGAGACACTTTCGTCGACCACACTGGTTCGAAAGTCGCAACGGAAACATGCAGTGTGGCCGAGGGTGAGGAAATCCCGAGAAGGTAAAAAATAGCGACGAGGAGAAAAGGAAAGTTAAATACCTTCGCTCTTGTAGGTATGGCAACATTTCTTGGTTTGTCCGATAGATATTGTGGAAGCCCTCGATAATACTGCAACGACGAATTGACGTCGTCTATTCCTTGAGGTCACCCATGCGAGATTCCACAGCGACATATTGGTCTCAAAAAGGCCATTTAGTTGTGCAGGCATCTGCGAGAAATAGAGTTATACGAGTTTTTCATCCCGGCTAGAATAAACAGCAGCGGTGCCGGTACACTGCACAGGATTCCCGTTGTCGCCGACATAACACGGCGCTACGCGCACCTTTTCAGTCGCGCGTAAAGCTCGAACTGTGAGCGCTGTGTAATGTTCAGAGGTGACAACACATGGTCTTTCGCGATGTCCCACATTCGTGCAACAGCAGTAGACGGCGACCTCTAAGCTCGCTGACACAGGAGTCCAAGCAATAGATGCAAGCTGCCTTTCATCCGAATTAGGCGACCACACGGAATGACCAGATGCTACAAGTCATTTTTTCATTACAAGTGGACTGGATGCTGGACGTTCGGTATACCAATGCGCAAATTTGCGGATCATGTAAAGCGAGTATTAAACTTAAACACAGCTAAAGTGGCTTCTTTTGATTATGCAACCATTAGACCTTTATTATAAACCTCCAGTGCTTTACTCTGCACAGCATATTCGGCCGACTAATGGCGGCCCTGTCACGTTTCAATTCGAGGCGAGTTCCCAGTTACACGTGCTGGGGTTCGACTATTACGAGTGTTTATATCAAGGGAGCTGAGTCGACATTTTCCGCGTCATAGCACTCAGTTTTGCAGGAGCGAATAGCTGCCATCTGTAGGCCTTAAGGCGGACAGTTGGGCTAGTTCGTATCAAGTGTAATGAAATATGATCACTAGCTTGCTTGCCCCCTTTGCTCAAGGAGTCATGTCTTATGATGTATATACGGACCATTCATCTTATCCCCGTCATCATTCTTTCTCACTCTTTTTCCCCTATTGCATTTTCCCCAGAGTCGAAGGCCGGGGCGCAGGCCACCCTCTCTACCTTCTAATACATTATCTCTCTTTCTTTCACTGGTTACAAATAATCTTTATTCGCTAAGGAGTAAAATGCAACGGCCATAAGAACTGAACCACTAGAATGTGGCACTAAGTAAAATCTGGGGGTTGAATACAACGGTGTATGTGAGGGAGATCGGGTCGAGTTCATTTCTATATTTATGTGGTATGGTCACCTGCAGCTCCAGGCTCATTCAACTTGCGTATAAATATGTGCTCGACATCTGCGTCTCGGCGTCATGATCGGCGTCTTGCGCCTCGCAATCAAGGGGCTGTGTTGCCCCTTGATTGCAAGGGGCTGTGTTGCCCCGGCCAAGGGGCTGTGTTGGGGTTGAGGGGGGGGGGGGCTGCCATAATCGAATAATAGAAGAGCTTTATTTGAATAATTCGATTGATTGAAAGGGGTAAATCGACGATGACTAATCGATTAACGCTGTACAGTTAATCGACTATTCGTTGATTGATTTTATGATCCCTATAATGGCCCAATGTTTATGTCCTTCCAGGCACATGCTGGCTCGAGAGCAATGTCGGCTGGTGGTGGCTGAGTATAACGCTGTTCCCAAGACGGCGTCTTCGCTGTTTCCCAAACGAAGCATGCAAGCTCCTCAAGGGACGAAAATGAGCGGCCAAAGAGGCAATGGCGTGAAACGTGGATGGCGCCGCGTTAAGACACGGGAAGCTGTAACCGCCTCAGTGAAGCTCGGATCAGCGCGGCGGAAGAGCTCCTACATCGCCCGAACGCACTTTCGCAGTCTTTCGTCTGGGTGTTGCCTTCGAGCGTCCAGGTCGCGTCGGATGCGGTAGTCGTAGTCAACCGGCAGGAACTGCTCCAGTAATGCGGCAACGAATTGCTCCTAGGACAGGAACGCAGGCTGCAGGCGCAGCTACTGTGCCGCGGTACCTCGCAAGTTTGACTCCATGACGCAAGAAGGCCTCCTGTACAAAGCCAATCCATCCAAAAAAATCCGTTACCGATTTATCGGGGTTGTGGCCGCTACACGTTGGGACGTCCAACGTCATCCTTGTCAAGCACGCGCGCGTGACTCGTGCGCGTAGTGATGGCGATGTTCTCCTGCCAAGCCATTAATATCTGGCATAACGCTGCGATGTGAACCAAAGGCTCCATCTCCCACCACAGTCGAGGCTCCCGGGAGCTGCGCCTCGCCTTACGAAGCTGCCTTCCGCGCCGATGAACAGTTCTCTATGAAAAACAGAAGCAAATGTGGCAAAACAAAGACGAAAAGAGTGCCTCCGCGCCGCACAAGAAATGGTAGCCCGGTCACAAAAGCGCCACGATCTCCACCTTAAACGCTCCAAAAAAAGCCACCTTACACAAGCGAAACCCTAGTGACGAGATCTGAGAATCACCAGCTGGCTCCACGTTGGGTGCCAAATGTGTGTGGGCCGTGGCTTCTGAGCCTCAGGCCAGCTAGGGTTCTCAGATATGGCAACAAGACGATTAGAACAACGCTCTGTACTAGTCCGTGCCCAACGCCGACTGCCCGGATCCCGCACCACGTGCTCAGCACCAACCAGCAGTGCGTGCGTACGAGCTAGCGTTCCTTTGCAAAGGAAAGCCATAAGGTTTATATATAGCAGATATGATCGCCACTTTCCTCCTTCATCACATGCACATAACTTATCGCTCGAAACACTAGCACACCGACGCACGTGCGAACGGCTTGTCACTCTACATAAGATTGTACATGAACCATCGGCAATCGCGGCCCCAGTTTCATTTGTGAAGCGTCCTACTCGAGCTACTCGAAGCTATCACCCCCTTAATCTTGTCTCATTCCGCCCACGTTTAAATAGTTGTAAATACTCATCTTTCCCATCCACAGTCGAACTCTGGAACGGTCTTGACGGCGCACTTCGCCAGTTACCTACCGCACAATTTGCAGAAAGAATTCATCAGCATGTGCCTCTGGAGTTCTAATGCGTGGTGCGCTATTTGTATATTTGTGCCTCTTTCCTACCATCTAACAAGTGTTTTTGATGCATTGTTGATTTGTTATAAGCGCATTTGTATAACTTGCTTTCTTTATATGCTTGTTAAATCACGCAGTTTAGCGTTCCCTTGTATGCTAATTTGTTTTATGTTATGCCTGATTTCCAAGCAAATTCTGTACCCACCTCTGCAATGTCTCGCAAAGAGACGGCAGTATATGTAACTAAATAAATAAAAATAAATAAATGATGGTGATGAGAGAGGGTGGAGGGACGCTGAGAGAGTAAAATAACAGACATGACTTCGCAGCTATCGTTCATTGCTAACCGTTTTGACCACGGGTCCGGTCCGTCTCTCTCTCTCTCTATATATATACATGTATTGACGCGTGCATTCAGCGAAGAAAACAAAGACGATGAGGGTTTTTAGCGCGTTCCTTCTAGTGGGGCACGTGCACAGCGGGGTTAGAAGAAGAAGACGTTTTGGAATAGAGCTCCAACAAGCTGTCCTGCGTTTCTTGTCTGTTTCTTGTCGTGCTGTAACGCGACACTGGTGGTGGTGCTGGGTACGGAAACCTGCCTGATGCTCCAGACTCCATCGAGAAGCCGCTCATCTAGCCCAGACCTATCGTCTCCGACTACAACTCCCGTGCATCGCTTCAGTCGGCGCTTGCTGGGCCTTTCTCCGGAACTCGCACCCTTACAGCAACACTCTTCGGGACATCGCCCACATCTGCCAATGGCTAACGCCAGCCCGACACAGGCTCCTACGGGGATCTTTGCGCCGCTTCCATCACAGGTGACGCTTCATCAACCGCTTGTCCCCGACCGCTTTCGCGGTGGCGCGCACGAAGATGTAGAAGATTGGCTTGACCACTACGAACGAGTCGCCAAGATCAATCAGTGGTCGGCTCAAGAAAAGCTCTCCCGTGCGTATTTCGCCCTTGAGGACAGCGCCCGCACATGGTTTGAGAACCGCGAGGCCACCATATCTACATGGAATGAATTGCGAGAGCAACTTATTGACACCTTTGCAAGTATCGATCGACGGGACCGGGCCCAGCAGTTACTTGAATTGCGTATTCAAAAGCCGAATGAAACTGTAGCCATGTTCGCTGAGGACATGGCCCGTCTGTGTCGCAGGGCTGACCCGAACATGCCGGAGGATAAGAAGTTGCGCTACCTCATGCGCGGAGTGAATGAACAATTATTCGCCGGACTTGTACGCAATTCACCAAACACCATGGCTGATTTTATAAAGGAAGCCACAGCTATCGAACGAGCGCTGCACCAGCGTTGCCGACAGTATGATCGCTTATGCACCAGCACCCCGACCAATGCCGCCGCCATGACTGTGGACAATCAATGTTCCCTGCGTGATCTCATTAGGGAGATCGTCCGAGAAGAGTTGCAGAAACTCTGCACTCCGATGACGGGGGCACCTGTTGCATCAGTCGCCCAAGCAGTACGGGACGAGATCAGGCAAGCGTTCTCGACAGTGGACTATGGTCAAGAGCACCACCCCATGACATACGCCGCCGCTGTCCGGAGTCCACCAACCGTCACGCCGTACTGCCAGCCACCGATGGCGCCTCCGCCGCAACCACATGAAGACGCTCTGAGACGTCCCCCCACCATGCCGATGTCGCCGTACCAACCGCCATTCGCTACGCCTTGGTCGCCACCACAGGAGGAACCTTCGGGACGCCCGCAGTTTCGAAAAACTGACGCATGGCGCACTACCAATCGCCGGCCACTCTGTTTCAACTGTGGCGTCGCCGGCCATGTTGCTCGCTATTGTTGGTACCGCGACGCATCAGACCGACCACTTAGGTTCGACGCACATCGCCGCACCCAGGATGACTACATGACACGCCGAGACGATGCTGCTTTTTCAGGAGCCCCAGTAGCCCGCTCTCCCAACGTCGAGTCTATGCCGAATAACCAGACCGACTTCGGCCGCCGGTCACGCTCACCGTCTCCCGTTCCTTCGTCGTCGCCCAGTCGGCGTACTTACGCGGAGCTCCGGGGACGAAGGTCGCCTAGCCCACGCCGGGGAAACTAAAGGCGGCGACCTCTGGGGGCAAGGTTGCAGGCCAGCCGCAAGACGACAAAAGGCCCCCCATTCTGCCGCTTCAAGACGCCGCGACGCCGACAAGCCACACCTCAGACGAAATTGTGAGCCCTGACCTTACTGTGTTTGTTGATGGCCAGCAAGTAACAGCCTTGGTGGACACAGGTGCCGATTTTTCCATAATGAGTCAAAACCTCGCCATTCGTCTCAAGAAAGTGAAAACGCCGTGGACGGGACCCCTTATAAGGACTGCAGGCGGCCAGTTATTGATGCCTGTCGGAAGATGTACAGCGAGAATCGGCATAGAAGATTCTTCTTTCGTGGCCACATTTGTAGTCCTTTCGACGTGTTGTAAAGACTTAATTATAGGGATGGACTTTCTAAGAGAGCATGGTGCGGTCATCAGCATTCCAGACCGTGTGGTGTCATTTCAACAAAGCCCAGGGGGGCTATCGGAGATCGGGTGTTCGCTCGAGAACGCTTTCCGAACACTGACGTCAAAAAGTGGGTGGTCCGCGATAGCTTTGAGCAATGCTTTGAGAATGGGAGGAGCGCGGCCAATGGGGAAGCGGCGCGCTCCTCGGATGATGACGTACTCCGTTTGTCGTCTGCTTCTGAAAGCCAAAATGTTTCTCCTGAGAAATTAAGAAATCTGCTCCTTTTAAAAACGGTGCTTTCTTCTTCTCAGACGTAAACACGCTCTTAAGCATCAATATCGTTCTCTCCAGGTTCGCTAAGCGGTGTCGCGGACGCGAAAAACAAGAAGCGTGCGCGTAAGTGGCGTCATATCTAAATTTCGTGTCGTCGTCTGCTGCTGCCATGTCCTCGCACAAAAACGTGCATCTCGGCCCGCGGGTGCTCAGAGGCAGAGGGAGCTCCTTCTCGCATTTTTGCAGGTGCACCCCAACTGTGAAAGCCCGACAAACTCTTCACTACCGACAGCGCGCTGGAAACTTCCAGGAGCAATTAAAGAACATCAACATGCGCAGCTCTTTTCTCTCCGTCGAAATTCCACGGTCTCTTTGGCCCCCGATTTCCGATCTCTTGACCGTTCCTTCGCCTGGAGCGTGGGGCACCGTTCACCGCGACTCAAGCCTGGAGAAACAACTCCTGGCTATCAGACGAGCAGAGGAGGTGGCGGCGAGGATTTTTTTTTCCTAAAATAAAGTTGTTCTCTCTCTCGGGATCAAGTTCGGTGCACAGCCAACGTAGTGTTCGCTTCGACAGGCGAAATTGACGCCGGAATCCACTTCCTGTCAAATCCCCAAATACATCGCGAACCTCCAGCTGCTCCGCGTCCCATTTCAGCGACGACAATGCGAGGACTCAGCGCCCAAGTGGACCGCCATTTCCCTCTGTGACGCAACATTGCGCAGCCGCAGCCGCCGTTTCAATCCAAGCGGAGCCGCTGCCGCGGCCGCTGTTCGCAAAGTGTTCGTAAATCGTTCGCTGAGCGAGCGGCCTCGGGAATCGTTCTCCGCGTAGCAGACGACACGCTCGGTTTGAAAATGATTGACAGGGAAATGACGTCAATTTGACGACACCGAAATCTCGGGGCGTTCCACAAGTCGCTACAGGTGGCGAAAAAAACCAGCCGCGGCGCGTTCCATCAAGTTGCGCGGAGAGTGGAACTACTAACCTAGCCCCATATTTTAGTTTGAAATTTTCCTGCTAGGGGCTCTCAATAAGGCCAGAAGGCGTAGGCGTCAAAAACAAAACAAACATGTTGCATCTAAACAATAATGATGATAGTACATGCCGTGCCATCTCTTGATTGTGTATCTTAGTTTAGGACGCCACCGCTACTTTTATTTTTCGTTGCACTGTCAACGGTACAGTTTCTCTTCTCTAATGTGGTTATAGGTAGGTGTACCGTGGGCACGCCCCGCGGATGACGACAGCGGAGCGGCGCTGGCCAATCGCGTGCGGCGGTTCCGAACGCTCTCGCTAAAATGCCATCTCCGATAGCCCCCCTGATTTCAACGATTACTTATCATCGCAACGCAACTCGTTGCGCCTGAGTGATGATGACGTGGTCGTACCGCCGATGTCATGCGCACTTGTTTCCGTGGTGTGCGACGTACCATTTGATGGTGAAGGCATGGCAGACCAAATACGCTCGCCGCTGTTTACTCACGGCATTTCAGTTGCGCGAGGCATCGTCAGTGTCACTGCAGGGCGGACAAATTTATTATTAACTAATTTTAGTGCTGAGCGCCGGCGCCTTCCAAAAGGCACGGCAGTCGCTTACCTTGATGATATCGCAGATGTCGGAGAAGCCTCCTTATCGGTACTTGACGAAGGACCCAAACCAAGTTCAGTACCCGTTCTTGACGTCAGCAACACACTGCCACAGGACGAGCGGAAGAGGCTTCTCGAGCTGCTAGCGGAGTTCCAGGACTGCTTCGCATCGGCATCCAAAGTCGGCCGGACGCCCCTGACCCAACACAGAATAATTACCGAGGATACAGCGAGACCAATTCATAAGAACCCTTATCGTGTGGCTGCGAAAGAACGTGAGGCGATACAACAGAAGTAGCTAAAATGCTTGAGGATGACGTCATCCAGCCTTCAAAAAGCCCCTGGTCATCGCCTGTAGTTTTGGTCAAAAAGAAGGACGGCAGCCTGCGCTTTTGTGTTGATTATCGAAAGCTTAATCAGGTGACCAAGAAAGATGTGTATCCGCTCCCTCGTATCGATGACTCACTCGATAGACTTCGACACGCCCGTTACTTCTCTTCAATGGATTTGAAGAGCGGATACTGGCAAATTGAGGTGGACCCGAGAGACCGCGAAAAGACCGCTTTCGTGACACCGGATGGACTATACGAATTTAAGGTCCTCCCCTTCGGCTTATGCTCAGCGCCCGCGACGTTTCAAAGACTGATGGATACTGTTCTTTCGGGCCTGAAGTGGAAGACATGCCTGGTGTTTCTGGACGACGTTATAGTGTTCTCGGCGACCTTTCACGAGCACCTTGAACGGCTCAAAGCGGTTTTACAAGCCATACGGTTCGCTGGTCTCACACTCAAGCCAGAAAAGTGCCACTTTTGCTTTCAAGAACTGCAGTTTCTCGGTCACGTTGTCAGTCAAGCAGGCGTTCGCCCGGATCCCGACAAAGTCGCCGCTGTTGCCAACTTTCCTGTGCCGACTGACAAGAAGGCTGTTCGACGCTTTCTTGGCCTCTGTGCTTATTATCGACGGTTCATCGCAGACTTCGCACGCATTGCGTCTCCGCTAACTCAGCTCACGAGAGACGACGTTGCATTTGTGTGGAACAACGAACAGGAAACTGCTTTCAATGATCTCCGCCAACGTCTACAAACGCCGCCAGTGCTTGCCCATTTCGACGAGACAGCCCCTACGATGCTACACACCGATGCCAGCAATGTAGGCCTGGGAGCTGTGCTTGTGCAGTGGCAAGATACTACGGAGAGAGTCATCGCCTATGCAAGCCGCACACTGACGCGAGCAGAGGCTAACTACTCAACAACCGAGAAAGAATGTCTGGCAGTAGTATGGGCGATTATGAAATTCCGTCCGTATTTGTACGGCCGTCCCTTCAAGGTCATTAGCGACCACCATTCCCTGTGCTGGTTGACACGCCTTAAACATCCTAACGGGCGTCTAGCGCGTTGGAGTCTCAGGCTCCAAGAGTATGATCTCACAGTCGTCCACAAGTCGGGGAAGCGCCATACGGACGCGGACTGCTTGTCCCGATCGCCGATAGAATCGGCTGCTCTGCCAGATGATGACGAGACAGCATTTCTTGGTGTTCTGGACACGTCCGCCATTGCGCAGCAGCAACGTGAGGACCCAGAGTTGCTTGAACTAATTCATTAATTGAAAGGAAAATCTCCGAAGGCGCCCAGGATTTTCGCGAGGCTGTTGTCGTCGTTTTGTTTAAGAAGCGAAGTTCTCTACAAAAGGAACTTTTCATCGATCGGTGCCACCTATTTGCTCGTCGTTCCTACCGCTCTTCGTCCTGACGTACTGCGAGCATGTCACAACGAAGCGACTTCAGGTCACCTAGGCTATACGCCAACCTTTGCCAGAGTGCAGCAAAGGTACTACTGGCCCAGACTCAACGCTGCAGTGAAACACCACGTACGCGCATGTCTCGATTGTCAGCGGCGCAAGTCTCCTCCGACTAAGCCAGCCGGCCTGCTGCAACCCGTGTAGGTCCCACGAATACCATTTGACCAGATTGGAATGGATATTTTGGGTCCGCTTCCAACATCTACCACAGGGAATCGCTGGATTATCGTCGCGACCGATTACCTGACGCGTTATGCGGAAACGAAGGCCATTCCGAGAGGTACAGCAGCGGAGGTGGCACAGTTTTTCATCGAGAACATTGTACTAAGACATGGCGCACCTACGATAGTGATAATAGATCGAGGAACTGCATTCACGGCGGCTCTGTTAGACCACGTTCTGGCGCTCAGTGGGACGGCTCATCGCAAAACAACCGCATACCACCCACAAACCAATGGGCTCACAGAGCGCCTAAACAAAACGCTTGAGGACATGCTTTCCATGTACGTAGACGTTGAACATAAGAATTGGGACGAAATCTTGCCCTACGTGACGTTTGCGTACAACACGGCTCAGCAGGAAACAACACGCATGACTCCGTTCAGCCTCGTTCACGGGCGGGAGGTGCGGACGATGCTGGACGCGATGCTACCACACGAATGTGACGACTCTGCAACGGACGCCGATATATTTACGCAACGCGCAGAAGAAGCCAGGCAGCTCGCTCGCCTGCGGATTCACCAGCAGCAAGATTATGATGCAGGCCACTATAATGCTCACCACCGAGTCGTAACATTCGAAACCGGCGACAGAGTGTGGGTTTGGACACCCATACGGAAACGTGGATTGTCTGAGAAGCTATTGCGCAGATACTTTGGACCTTATCGTGTATTGCGCCGCATTAGCGACGTCACCTACGAGGTCGTCCCCGACAGTCCTCATTCTACGAGACGCGAGCAGCACCGTCCTGAACTTGTGCATGTAGTGCGTATGAAGCCGTACGTCGGCGAGTGAAAGTGCGCCAGACTCTGGCTCCCACGTAGCTATATCTTTAGATTAGGATCGGGGCGATGCTCTTTTAGGGAGAGGCCAATGACGCGTGCATTCAGCGAAGAAAACAAAGACGATGAGGGTTTTTAGCGCGTTCCTTCTAGTGGGGCACGTGCACAGCGGGGTTAGAAGAAGAAGACGTTTTGGAATAGAGCTCCAACAAGCTGTCCTGCGTTTCTTGTCTGTTTCTTGTCGTGCTGTAACGCGACAATATATATATATATATATATATATATATATATATATATATATGAGAACCTGTGCTCAATCGGGCAAACGTATTTGGAGTGAAATAGCAGACACGACTTCGCAGTTATCGTTTATTGCCAACAGTTTCGACCGCGGGTCCGGTCTTTTTCAATGCATAGAGAGAAGTGAAGTGATATCGCTGTCAAACTGGTCGGAAGAAGAAAAGGGAGAGAGTGGTACTAGAGGTACACAGTTCATTCTGCAGGTGAGCGTTATGGGTGCTTGAGAGAAGGCTGTGCGGGGGGGAGAACAAGGGGGGCAAGTAGCAACACGGATTGGCGGCGAGCATTACACAGTGGGGGGCAAAACTGAAGTTTGGGTGATACTGAGTATTCCTAGCTGAGGGCACCGACAAAAGGTGGCCGTGCTTTGTTGGGGTCGTCCTCGGGGTGGCTCCCATGGGCAATAAGGAGATTTTTTTCTTTTTCTTTCTTTCCTCCCTCCTTTAGTCCACGTCTGGGAATTGTCGAAAGTCCTTTTTCCCATGAAGGAGTTGGCCTACAAGTGCACTGCAAGTATGGCTGTCCTATACGCGGAAAAATACAGCCGTAAAGAGAGAGAGAAAGAAAGTGAAAGAAAGGAAATATATATATATATATATATATATATATATATATATATATATATATATATATATATATATATATTCCTTCCTGTCGCAAAAGTGGAAGGGGTTCCAGGTTCAATAGGGCCATAAGGCGGAAAGGGGTGTTACAGATATAAATGCGCACACATGAATAAACCCACATACAACCGCGCACATTATATATATATATATATATATATATATATATATATATATATATATATATATATATATATATATATATGCACAGACATTCGAATGGTCCGCGTCCCAAAAATAAGTTGTGCCAATTTTATCGTGTTTCGTGATGCCTCATTCCTTTATTCTTACTTGATTTTTATTTATATTTCTGGTCTGTCCCTACGCTCGAAGAAACGAGAGGGACCCGATGTTTTCATTAATGCCGTGTGTCACGGTTTTGAATTTATGAATAAAATACGACTCCCGCTGTTCCCGTTCCCGAGCACTGTGGAAGCCACATTGAAGAAGGGTGATACGGATGTTGTCAAATGAATGCTCCGGCAGCATGAGGTGTTTAGAAAATGGGAGATTGGGCAGGGTGCGGGCGTGTGCTCGGTGGTTATTTAAACGCAGTCTGAAAGCATTCCCAGTCTTGCCAATATACCGTTGGTTGCAAACGTCGCAGTGGAGCAAATACACCACATTCTGACTGTCACAGTTCAGAGGTTCACTATTTCTAAACGTGAAGTCCGAGTGGGTAGCTTTAGCTGCGCAAGTCGTAGTCATATGTTTACAGACCTGGCAGCGTTGTTTCCCGCATGGTCTGCAGCCCGCTTCCTCCTTTTCAGGCCCGGTCGTCTTAGCCCTAACATATCTTTTAGGTTCCTTCCCCGGTGGTAAACCACTTTGGGTGGCTCTGTGAAAATTGAGGATAGGCGCGTACTCTGCTGGATATTGTTGAAATGTCTGGATAGGATGTTGCTGACGTGCGGCAGCGTGGATGAATAAGTAAGGACAAGGTTGGTATTATTTTTTGAATGACGCGTTTTTGAGCCCGTCGGGGCATCGTCCCGATCTAATGTTCGTGGACGATCTATGGCATAATCGATGATATTCTCTGGATATTCTTTCGCCACGAGAGCCGTTTTAAGTTCCTTAGCGTGACCTTCGAAATCGGCCGTGTCCGTGCAAATGCTGCGGTAGCGGTGGGCCTGCGAGTAAGTGATGGCTCTCTTGCAGTGACGCGGATGACTACTTTCAAAATGCAGGTATTGATGGCGATCCGTAGGCTTTTTGTATAGGTTTGTGTGGCTGCGATTCCCCCTAATTTCGACATGACAATCGAGAATGTTTATGGTTGACTTAGAGTAACTGTATGTGAACGAGAATGATGGATGAGCTGAATTAAAATCATCCAAGAAAGTGAGGAGACTTTCCTCTCCGTGGTTCCAAATAAGGAATATATCATCTAGGAATCTTTTGTACATGAGTGGCTTCATAGATGTAGCTGCGAGAAAGGGTTCTTCAATGGATGCCATAAATATGTTCGCGTAGTTCGGGGCCATCCTTGTGCCCATTGCTGGTCCATTTATTTGAAGGAAGTGTTTGTTATCAAACTCAAAGTTGTTTTTACTAAGTACTAACCGCAGTAGCATCGACAACGTGTCCTCGTCTAAGTGTACAGGTGTGTTCGTTTTTTCGAAAGTGCTGACTGTCGCTTCTATACCGTCGGAATGTGGGATGTTCGTGTACAGTGACGTGACATCCATTGTGACCAGAATGCTGTCTTTGGGGACCTCGAGTCCAGCTATTTGGCGCAGAAAGTGGTTTGTGTCCTTAACATACGATAGTATGGTCATCATCATCATCAGCCTGTTTAGGTCCACTGCAGGACGAAGGCCTCTCCAACGATTTCCAATCCACCCTATCCTGAGCGAGTTGGTTCCACTTTATGCCTGCAAACTTTTTAATTTCATTGCTCCATCTAACCTTTTGCCTGCTCTGTTACGTGTTCCCTCTCTTGGTATCCATTCCGTTGTTCTTACTGTCCATCTGTTATCTTTCCTCCTCATGACATGTCCTGCCCAGGTCCACTTCTTTCTTTTAATTGATATAATAATATCGGCTACTCCTGGCTGTTCTCTGATCCATTCCGCTCGTTTTTTATCTCTTAGCGTTACCCCTAACATTTTTCTTTCCATTGCACGTCGCGTGCTCCTTAGTTTCATCTCTAGTTTTTTCGTTATCCTGCATGTTTCTGCGCCGTACGTTAGTACTGGGAGAATGCAGTGATTGAATACTTTTCGCTTTAGTGAGAGCGGTAAGTTTCCAGTCATGATTTCGTAATGCCTTCCGAATGCGCTCCAGCCCAACCTTATTCTACGGAGAATTTCTTTTTCATGGTTAGGGGTTCCTGTTATTAACTGTCCCAGGTATACGTATTCGTTTACACACTGTGAGGGTTCATTGTTGATTTTAAATTCCTGTTCCTTAGCTAGGCTATTGAGCATAACTTCGGTCTTTTGCATATTCATTCTTAATCCAATTTTAATACTTTCCCTGTTTAGGTCATCAATCAGGTTTTGTAGTTCGTCTCCATCATTGCTAAAGAGCACAATGTCGTCTGCGAATCTTAAATTGCTGAGATATTCTCGGTCTATTCGAATTCCCTTGTCTTCCCAGTCTAGACGCTTAAAGATTTCCTCTAAACATGCAGTTAATAGCATCGGCGATATCGTATCTCCCTGTCTCACACCTCTCCCGATCGGGATTTCTATGCTTCTCTCATGTAGGAGTAGTGTGGCTGTGCAATCTTTGTATATGTTGTGGATGGTTTTCACGTATATGTCAGGTACCTCTTGTCTACGTAGAGCTTCTAGAACTGCTTGTATTTCTATCGAGTCAACTGCTTTCTCGTAGTCGATAAACGCCATATAAAGATGTTTGTTATACTCCGCGTACTTCTCAATTACTAGGTTGATAGCGTGGCTGTGGCCCATTGTCGAGTAACCTTTCCTAAAACGAGCTTGCTCTCTCGGTTGATTAAAGTCGAGTGTTTCTCTTATCCTCGTAGAAATTACTTTTGTAAATAGCTTGTAAATTATTGGGAGTAGGCTAATTGGTCTATAATTCTTTAACTCCTTTATGTCACCTTTCTTGTGGATAAGGATTATATTCGCATTTTTCCAACTGCGTGGTACACTACATGTCTTGACACATTTCGTGAAGAGCGATGCAAGTTTTTCAAGTACAATATCTCCTCCGTCTTTAATCAAGTCGGCTGTTATCCCATCTTCACCAGCTGCTTTACCGCGGGACATGCCTTTGACAGCTTTTTTGACTTCGTCAGCGGTTATACATGGAATTTCAGTGTCCTCCTCAGATTCTATTTCTATTAAGGTTGTATAGTCTGTCTGAGAACTGTACAGTGCGGAGTAGAAATCTTCTGCTACTTTTACTATTTCGTTGAAACTGTTGATAACGTAACCTTGTTTATCTTTTAGCGCATGCATTTTGTTTTGCCCTAAGTGCAGTTTCTTTTTGACCGTTTTAATGCGGGTGCCTTTCTCTACAGCTTTCTCTATTTCTCTCGTGTTAAAGTTTCTTACATCTCCTTGCCTGGCTTTACTGATCAATTTTGATAGTTCTGCGAATTCAATCTTATCTTTTGGCGAAGTTACTTTCATTTTTTGGCGCTTTTTTATTAAGTCCTTGGTAGATTGGTACAACTTACTTGTTGTTTGCTTAGTTGTTTTACCCCCGACTTCTATCGCTGTTTCAAGGATTGTTTTCGCTATGGTTTTGTTCATTTCTTCTACATTGTCTACGTTGTCACCTAAGGCCTCGAACTTGTAGCTTAGGGCCACTTTAAATTCTTCGTTCTTCGCTCTGATTACCTCTAGATTGCATTTTTTTCTAGTAAATAATTTAGTTCTTGTCTTCTTTAGGTTAAGTACAATCTTTGCCCTTACTAATCTGTGATCGCTGCATTTTATCTTGCCCGCTACTTCTGTGTCTTCAATTATACTTAGTTGTTCGCACATTATGAAGTCAACTTCATTCTTTGTTTCCCCGTTTGGGCTTTTCCACGTCCACTTCCCACCCTTGTGTTCCTTGAAAAACGTGTTCATTATTCGGAGTCGGTTTCTTTCGGCAAATTGTACTAGCATTTCCCCCCGGTTATTCCTATGGCCGACGCCGTAGTTGCCAATCGCCTGCTCTCCACTTTGTTTTGTCCCTACTTTTGCGTTGAAATCCCCCATGACTACTGTTTATTGTGTCCGTACTTTCTTTATTGCTAATTCGATGTCCTCGTAGAACTGCTCTACTTGTTCGTCGTCGTAGCTCGTTGTGCACGCATATCCCTGGATTATCTTAAGTTTATACCGCTTATTTAGTTTTATTACGACGCGCGCAACCCTTTCGTTAATGCTGTAGAATTCATCTACGTTGCCCGCTATATCTTTGTGAATTAGGAACCCAACGCCATATTCCCTCTTTTCGGGTAATCCTCTATAGCAGAGGACATGTACGTTGTTTAAAACTATGTAAGCTTCACCTGTTCTCCTAACTTCGCTAAGGCCAATGACGTCCGAACTAACTCCCTCTAGTTCCTCTAGTTCCTCGAGTATGGTCGCAACTATGTCCATAATAATGAAATTTATCGCACTTGAAATTCTTTCTGTTACTGTGCCATTGCTCGAGACAATAGGACTACAGGGGTGATTCGTGTTGTGAATTTTGTGAAGAAAATAAAAGCGACCTGGCGCTGGCCAAAACGGCTGCATCGCCCTAAGCATATCAGCTGAAAATTTTCCATTTTTGTGTAATGACGTTAATACACGGTTTATTTCCACTTCGAATTCTTCGGTCGGGTCCTGTGCGAGCTCCATATGAAATTTTTTGTCTTTTGTGGTTACTTTTACGTTTCGTGGGCTTTCTTTAACGGTACATTTCAAAATACCCATCAATGCTGCTTAAGGGGATTTTTTTTTATTTGATCCACAACTTTCGGGGCCTTGGCATTGTTAAGGAATTGGGCGCACGCAAATATGAATTTGTTGTATCGACGATTTCTTGCTGAAGCGAACAAATAAAGAGTTCGGTAATTAGTTTACTCTAATTGATCGATCATGAAGAATGAAAAAAACTCGTAACACTAGGAGACTTGATCCTTAACACGGCCGAGTTTGTTGCAACTCGCTAGCACGCTCCGTCATTTTTAAGAATTAACATTAAGTATAAAAAATACATTACGTGTAAGTGGGACGCCCTGTATATCGCTTTTTATTTCGCTATTGCTAAAGGTCTACTGAAACGTTTTAATGTGTGCGCAGAAAATATATCGCATAGCCAGCCGGTGTTGTGTTTTAAAAAAGGAGTTTCATTACAACAGCTCCAGTAGGGTGAACAGCCCTTTAACTGTTAAATGAAGCAGGTAGCTTTGTTAGCTTCGTGATTTGTCGACAGGAAGCAGAAAGGGGTTGTCGAAAATGCGGTAACACGCGAGATGCGTCAGTTAACGATTACGCCAGGGTTTATAAAAATTCACGAGTGCACTTCAAGGACGCAACCATATTGGTATTGTTGACTGTTATCTTGTCCATCTCAGGCTATTGTTTCAATGAACTGAGGTAATTAACATTATAGTTACCCAAGTTTCAAGCAGTTGCATTAAACACAAATTGCTCAATTGGGAATTTTTCAGCATGTAAATTACTGTCCTGATAATGTAAAATCATGGTAATAGGTTCAGTGGCTTTACGTTTTTGGGCTCCTAAAAAGGTCTGGGAGATTCGAAAAAGTACCACGTGACGAAGCGTTTCCAAGACTTGGGGGGCTATCGGAGATCGGGTGTTCGCTCGAGAACGCTTTCCGAACACTGACGTCAAAAAGTGGGTGGTCCGCGATAGCTTTGAGCAATGCTTTGAGAATGGAAGGAGCGCGGCCGGCGCGGCCAATGGGGAAGCGGCGCGCTCCTCGGATGATGACGTACTCCGTTTGTCGTCTGCTTGTGAAAGCCAAAATGTTTCTCCTGAGAAATTAAGAAATCTGCTCCTTTTAAAAACGGTGCTTTCTTCTTCTCAGACGTAAACACGCTCTTAAGCATCGATATCGTTCTCTGCAGGTTCGCTAAGCGGTGTCGCGGGCGCGAAAAACAAGAAGCGTGCGCGTAAGTGGCGTCATATCTAAATTTCGTGTCGTCGTCTGCTGCTGCCATGTCCTCGCACAAAAACGTGCATCTCGGCCCGCGGGTGCTCAGAGGCAGAGGGAGCTCCTTCTCGCATTTTTGCAGGTGCACCCCAACTGTGAAAGCACGACAAACTCTTCACTACCGACAGCGCGCTGGAAACTTCCAGGAGCAATTAAAGAACATCAACATGCGCAGCTCTTTTCTCTCCGTCGAAATTACACGGGCTCGTTGGCACCCGATTTCCGATCTCTTTTACCATTCCCTCGCCTGGAGCGTGGGACACCGTTCACCGCGACTCAAGCCTGGAGAAACAACTCCAGGCTATCAGACGAGCAGAGGAGGTGGCGGCGAGGATTTTTTTTTTCCTAAAATAAAGTTGTTCTCTCTCTCGGGATCAAGTTCGGCGCACAGCCAACGTACTGTTCGCTTCGACAGACGAAATTGAGGCCGGAATTCACTTCCTGTCAAATCCTCAAATACATCGCGAACCTCCAGCTGCTCCTATTTCAGCGACGACAATGCGAGGACTCGGCGCCCAAGTGGACCGCCATTTCCCTCTGTGACGCAACATTGCGCAGCCGCAGCCGCCGTTTCAATCCAAGCGGAGCCGCTGCCGCGGCCGCTGTTCGCAAAGTGTTCGTAAATCGTTCGCTGAGCGAGCGGCCTCGGGAATCGTTCTCCGCGTAGCAGACGACACGCTCGGTTTGAAAATGATTGACAGAGAATTGACGTCAATTTGACGACACCGAAATCTCGGGGCCTCGGAAGGTTCGACGTTCCACAAGTCGCTACAGGTGGCGCGTTCCATCAAGTTGCGCGTTCCAGCCGTGGCGCGTTCCATCAAGTTGCGCGTAGAGCGGAACTACTAACCTAGCCCCATATTTTAGTTTGAAATTTTCCTGCTAGGGGCTCTCAATAAGGCCAGAAGGCGTAGGCGTCAAAAACAAAACAAACATGTTGCATCTAAACAATAATGATGACAGTACATGCAGTGCCATCTCTTGATCTTGTATCTTAGTTTAGGACGCCACCGCTACTTTTATTTTTCGTTGCACTGTCAACGGTACAGTTTCTCTTCTCTAATGTGGTTATAGGTAGGTTACCGTGGGCACGCCCCGCGGATGACGACAGCGGAGCGGCGCTGGCCAATCGCGTGCGGCGATTCCGAACGCTCTCGCTAAAATGCCATCTCCGATAGCCCCCCTGGCATCAGCACTCTCAAACATGCTACAACAGGATGATCGGTGATGCGCGAAGACATACAGCACTGGACACGCCACAAGAGTATTGATAAGACGTGGCCACACTTTGCGCCCACTGGGCTTCTTGATGCGTACGGTCTATGTGCATCATCGATTGCTTGTTGGTATATGTTCGAAGGAGCTGATGTCACTGCACGCAAGTGCCCAGTCACGTCGTATATTGGAACCTTGCGCACTTTCTTAAAGGGGTCCGACAGCACTTTAAACAGCAAAGCTTTTTTAACAAATCGTTCCTTGTCCGGAGAACCAAAAAAAAAGAAATATCATCACCTTTAGTTCATGTCCCCTAAAGAGCGGGCGAACTATGCAATGCCGAATTCGCAGTGTTGATGATGATGATGATGTTCCCGAACACATACGACGCTACCACACGCGCGATTCTTTCTTCTGCGCACATGGTCAAAGCCCACTGCTATACACTGGCAAAACGGCGGCTGGCGGCCGCAAGCAGGAGAAGGAAAAATCCTGTATGCGTTGATATGCCTGGTGCACAGTGTCTCGCGCCTCTTCCATCTGCGTTTGTGCATTGCTTCGCACTGCGAGAGCATGCGTCCTCTCACGGCGCGAGGCTATGCACAAACGCATGCAGCCATGGGTAGCCCGAAGCTAAATCGCACTCGCGAGGAAGAGACCACGATTCGAAAATCGAAGGCTTGCCGCTACGCGAGAACGAAATCAACGGCGCGGATCAGATCTGGAATGCGTGGTCACGTTCAACCTCGTCACAGCAATAAGCACGTCACCGTTCAGCTTCGCTGTGCATGAGCTTTTCGCGGCTTAGTGCAAGCTTAAATCCCTCTATTATTTTTCTTTTTTTTTCTGGGTAGAGTCAGAAAGAGGTGCCGATCAGTCGTGAAGGCTGCTGTGAACATGTGAGCCAAATGTTATTGCACTGAACGCTCCAGGGAATCCAAGATATTGTTTCGAACACAGCTGGAAAGCGCCCGCTCTTCTTTCAACAAATGACATCACTGGAGGCGCCGGCTAATTCGCTTGAAAAAAAAAGAAGAAGAAACAGCGTTGGCTGATTTCATGAGAGCGGAAGATAATCTGCTATGCTTTATTTGTTCGTTTTGAATTCAACAAATGAAGGAAATGGGCGTGTATCTCTTAAAGGACTGAAATAAGCAAGTGGCGCAGTCGTAGCCCCGGTGACGTCACTTACTGAAATTAAGAGCAGGCGCTTTCCAGCTGTGTTTAAAACCAAATTGCGAATTCATTGGTGCGTGCAGTGCATTAATATTTCCCTGACATGTTCACAGGAGCATCCTACATAGACCAGCCCCGTTCTCTGACTATATTCAAAAGTCTTGTAACTTGTAAGGTCCCTTTTAAATCCCATAAAATTTTAAACCAATGCACTATTAAAGTACGTTGCCTGTACACTAGTTCGAATGGTTTGAACTTCTCGAATGAATATTTTTCGTTTAAAAAAACAGGCTAAATGTAGGGCAAACAATAAGCAAGAGTTATTTGCCTGAGTTCATTGAAAAAAAAAATGTGTCAGATGGTCTATACGACAGTAAATACTAATATGATTGCATCCTTGTAACGCACCTGCCGACCTTTTTTTTTACAATCTGAGGCAAATTAACTGAAAGCCTTTGCAATAAAGTTCAGTGGCCTTGTTAATATTTCACCAAACATATGAATCAGAAGTTTTTGTTTTTGTTTTCTTGAAGTAAACGCTAAAAAAACTACAAAAATTGGCACTGCCAAATAGAAATTATTCAACTTCAATGCAAGCACTTAGATCAAGCAGTTAGTTCCTTGAGCGTGCCCTGTGGGCTTTCATCGAGTTGGACCCGCTTCTGTGATTTTAAATGTAGTGCTTCAAAATATGGGCATAGAGAGGCAGCATAACCAGAAAGGTGTGTGCTTTTGCTGCGTTCTTTTCACCTCTTGTTTGTGCTAGAGATGGTGACATTGCACTCACATGTCACATTCAAATGCCTTGGTTCGCACTGTTGAGCTAAATCGACGGGTGTCACACCTAGTGGCTGTTGCAAGCGCACTCCCACTACTGCACAAATTTGTCCGCTTTATAGCTTTGAAAAGTGTAGAGCTTGTCTTGAATCTTAGGTGCTGTACGCGGTTAACGTACAGCATAGTGGCGTGCACTCAGTCTTTATATCCTGCCCAATCAGTCAACACAAACCGCATCAGTCGCGTGCCTCAAGGCCCAGCTTCCTCTGCCAAATACTGCCGTACGGCGCGGCCGTTGGCGTAGAAGCGGACTTCAGGAGCAAATTAAACGTTAAAATTGTCCTATTTCAGTATTTTCACTTGCGCTATATTATTATTATTATTATTATGATTATTATTATTATTATTATTATTATTATTATTATTATTATTATTATTATTATTATTATTATTATTATTATTATTATTATCATTATTGTTGTTGATGATGTTAACGCACACGCAGAATGAGATAGAGGAAATAGCAAGTAAACAGTATTGTTCGATCTAATTCTTCAGTGTAGATGGTTGCTTCATGCTCGTTGAGTGGAAGAAACGCTTCGATATTTTCACTTTATTTATTTACATGCATTTGCAGTTTTAAACAAACGTAATTCCAAGCGCACCAAACAAATCTCTTCAGAGCGGTCGTCGTTGGGTCCCTTCTCGTCCGCTCTCCGAGTCGTTCTTGTCGTTCGTTCTCACGGTCCCGCTTCTACAATCCCTTTGTTAGCTCCCCCCCGTGTGTCCCTCTCTCACTAGTTTGAGTGACAGTCGTCGTGCAGTACTTAGAAGCATTGTTAGAAACGGCAAAGCCCCGGCTAATGGTCCTTCCGTGGTTTTCAAGAAACGCAAAAAATATATATAAAAAGGAAAAGGAAGGGCGCGCGCCTGCATTCTCAACAAGTATAACGCAACGTTGCATTAGAACCATGTTTGCGGCGCAGAGCTACGTTAGTTCGAATGGCCCACACCACAGTATCTGCGGCCAAAGAACACATGGTTGGCGCGCTGACAATATGCGCCAGCAGGCCTGGACACAGTGGAATGCAAACCACAGTGCACATACGCGGGCGACTCGCAGCATTATCCTTCGTAAACAGTTCCACTGCCTCTTTTCAAGCTTTGGCGACAACAGCTAGCGTTGTGTTTCTGACACGTTCCCGCAGATTATATATATATATAGATATTGTGTTCAGTGCGAAATCTTCTGTTCCTTGTTTCGTTATTTTGCCTTTCTTTTACTCCAGCAAAACCGTTTGTTCATTGCAGCCTAAATAACTGTACAGTGTGAAAAAGTGCTTATGGTTGTGCATATTACTGCATTGTACTGCAATTATTGTACTATTTCTTGCCACTTTTGGTGCTTTGTTTGTGTGCCCTGTTTGCACGCTGTGCGAAACATGCAATAAACTTTTATACAGCATTTGTTTCTCAATGTTTTATGTTGATGATGGGGTAGCACGATTACTCGCAATGCACCACAGATCTCCAACCTGGCCGATTAATAAATACCATTTAAATGTCTGAAAAGAGGCATGCAGAGACTAGCCAGCCGGAGCGGGAAGAAAAATACACAGAGGTACTCCTCGTGCGCCATGCAGAATTCTTGTCCCGCCGGACTGAAATAATAAAATGTAATACGGAGGCACCGCACAATGACTCCGGTCAGCCGGAGTGAAAAACAGCAATAATTGGTCCGGAGGCGTCACGTAAAAACTCCGGCGTTTCGGAGTACCATACAGCAAAATGTAGTCCGGAGACAGCACACAATAACTCCGGCTAGCCGGACTGAAAAACAGCGAAAATTAGTCCGGAGGCGCCATGTAAGAACTCCGGCCCGCCGGAGTGAAAAACAGCGAAAAGTAGTCCGGAAGCACCACGCAATAACTCCGGCGAGCCGGAGTAAAAAGTAGCAAAAGGTAGTCCGGAGGCACCACGCAATAACTCCGGCCAGCCGGAGTAAAAGCTTTACTCCGGAGGTCCGGAGTAGAAAAAAATCTCCCAATAGGGGGGTCGCTAGAGGACAGGCATTTTACTCCGACCTGGGAGTATTTTTCTTTTACAGTGTAGGGCAGCCTTGAACCTACCTCGCAGCACAAGCACAGTCAAACTCCTTGAACTGGGCATGCATAACACCCTTTCTGAGCTAGTTGACGCGCACCTTCAGGCACAGTACTTAAGACTTTCCGCGAGCGCCACTGGCCGCCATATTCTCGCCTCCCTTCGTATCGACATACCAGCTAATCAGCCGACGTTTATAGCCATTCCTCGACATATTCATACTTCGCTCATAGTGAAACCCCTGCCTCGCAATATGCATCCTCAGCATCACGTCGCTCGCCGCGTAGTTCGCGCAAATGCCCTTCATAAGAGTTACGGACAAGCTCAGGATGCCATTTGGGTAGACGCCGCTTGTACAGTGCAAGAAGCTGTAGCAGTTGCCTACAA
>JABSTT010003768.1:0-20962 GCA_013339685.2 Hyalomma asiaticum | reverse complement strand
ACCTTGTCTTCGTGAAAAGACTGTTTCCATCATCTGCGCATAGCACGCAGAATAACACTGGAATGTTTCGCGATTCGGAATGGCAAATAATCGGTGAAAATCACACTCCTAAAAGCTTTAGCGAACGTAAGCCGGTGCCAAATTCTTTGCTCGGAGCACAAGTGCAAGAAACGACGTTTATGCACTTACAGTGCGCAACTGCTGTATTCAAAGAAGCAAGGGGTGAAACACCTTGAAAGGTCATGGTTAGCAAAGCAACAATGAAAGCATCAATATACACCTTTACATTTCCTTCTATGTGTGCACATAGGAAATTTCTCATGCAGAAACATCGGTGCGTGTCTCATGTTTTGATGCTCTTGTAACCTTGTCTTCGTGAAAAGGCTGTTTCCCATCATCTGTTCATAGCACGCAGAATAACACTGGAATGTTTCGCTATTTGGAATGCAAATAATGGTGAAAATCACACTCCTAAGCTTTAGCGACGTAAGCGGTGCCAAATTCTTTGCTCGGAGCACAAGTGCAAGAAACGACGTTTTATGCACTTACAGTGCGCAACTGCTGTATTCAAAGAAGCAAGGGGTGAAACACCTTGAAAGGTCATGGTTAGCAAAGCAACAATGAAAGCATCAATATACACCTTTACATTTCCTTCTATGTGTGCACATAGGAAATTTCTCATGCAGAAACATTGGTGCGTGTCTCATGTTTTGATGCTCTTGTAACCTTGTCTTCGTGAAAAGACCGTTTCCATCATCTGTTCATAGCACGCAGAATAACACTGGAATGTTTCGCTATTTGGAATGCAAATAATGGTGAAAATCACACTCCTAAGCTTTAGCGACGTAAGCGGTGCCAAATTCTTTGCTCGGAGCACAAGTGCAAGAAACGACGTTTTATGCACTTACAGTGCGCAACTGCTGTATTCAAAGAAGCAAGGGGTGAAACACCTTGAAAGGTCATGGTTAGCAAAGCAACAATGAAAGCATCAATATACACCTTTACATTTCCTTCTATGTGTGCACATAGGAAATTTCTCATGCAGAAACATTGGTGCGTGTCTCATGTTTTGATGCTCTTGTAACCTTGTCTTCGTGAAAAGGCTGTTTCCATCATCTGTTCATAGCACGCAGAATAACACTGGAATGTTTCGCTATTTGGAATGCAAATAATGGTGAAAATCACACTCCTAAGCTTTAGCGACGTAAGCGGTGCCAAATTCTTTGCTCGGAGCACAAGTGCAAGAAACGACGTTTTATGCACTTACAGTGCGCAACTGCTGTATTCAAAGAAGCAAGGGGTGAAACACCTTGAAAGGTCATGGTTAGCAAAGCAACAATGAAAGCATCAATATACACCTTTACATTTCCTTCTATGTGTGCACATAGGAAATTTCTCATGCAGAAACATTCGTGCGTGTCTCATGTTTTGATGCTCTTGTAACCTTGTCTTCGTGAAAAGGCTGTTTCCATCATCTGTTCATAGCACGCAGAATAACACTGGAATGTTTCGCTATTTGGAATGCAAATAATGGTGAAAATCACACTCCTAAGCTTTAGCGACGTAAGCGGTGCCAAATTCTTTGCTCGGAGCACAAGTGCAAGAAACGACGTTTTATGCACTTACAGTGCGCAACTGCTGTATTCAAAGAAGCAAGGGGTGAAACACCTTGAAAGGTCATGGTTAGCAAAGCAACAATGAAAGCATCAATATACACCTTTACATTTCCTTCTATGTGTGCACATAGGAAATTTCTCATGCAGAAACATTCGGTGCGTGTCTCATGTTTTGATGCTCTTGTAACCTTGTCTTCGTGAAAAGGACTGTTTCCATCATCTGTTCATAGCACGCAGAATAACACTGGAATGTTTCGCTATTTGGAATGCAAATAATGGTGAAAATCACACTCCTAAGCTTTAGCGACGTAAGCGGTGCCAAATTCTTTGCTCGGAGCACAAGTGCAAGAAACGACGTTTTATGCACTTACAGTGCGCAACTGCTGTATTCAAAGAAGCAAGGGGTGAAACACCTTGAAAGGTCATGGTTAGCAAAGCAACAATGAAAGCATCAATATACACCTTTACATTTCCTTCTATGTGTGCACATAGGAAATTTCTCATGCAGAAACATTGGTGCGTGTCTCATGTTTTGATGCTCTTGTAACCTTGTCTTCGTGAAAAGGCTGTTTCCATCATCTGTTCATAGCACGCAGAATAACACTGGAATGTTTCGCTATTTGGAATGCAAATAATGGTGAAAATCACACTCCTAAGCTTTAGCGACGTAAGCGGTGCCAAATTCTTTGCTCGGAGCACAAGTGCAAGAAACGACGTTTTATGCACTTACAGTGCGCAACTGCTGTATTCAAAGAAGCAAGGGGTGAAACACCTTGAAAGGTCATGGTTAGCAAAGCAACAATGAAAGCATCAATATACACCTTTACATTTCCTTCTATGTGTGCACATAGGAAATTTCTCATGCAGAAACATTCGTGCGTGTCTCATGTTTTGATGCTCTTGTAACCTTGTCTTCGTGAAAAGACCGTTTCCATCATCTGTTCATAGCACGCAGAATAACACTGGAATGTTTCGCTATTTGGAATGCAAATAATGGTGAAAATCACACTCCTAAGCTTTAGCGACGTAAGCGGTGCCAAATTCTTTGCTCGGAGCACAAGTGCAAGAAACGACGTTTTATGCACTTACAGTGCGCAACTGCTGTATTCAAAGAAGCAAGGGGTGAAACACCTTGAAAGGTCATGGTTAGCAAAGCAACAATGAAAGCATCAATATACACCTTTACATTTCCTTCTATGTGTGCACATAGGAAATTTCTCATGCAGAAACATTCGTGCGTGTCTCATGTTTTGATGCTCTTGTAACCTTGTCTTCGTGAAAAGACCGTTTCCATCATCTGTTCATAGCACGCAGAATAACACTGGAATGTTTCGCTATTTGGAATGCAAATAATGGTGAAAATCACACTCCTAAGCTTTAGCGACGTAAGCGGTGCCAAATTCTTTGCTCGGAGCACAAGTGCAAGAAACGACGTTTTATGCACTTACAGTGCGCAACTGCTGTATTCAAAGAAGAACGGGTGAAACACCTTGAAAGGTCATGGTTAGCAAAGC
Source organism: Hyalomma asiaticum (assembly GCA_013339685.2). Lineage (NCBI taxonomy): Eukaryota > Metazoa > Arthropoda > Arachnida > Ixodida > Ixodidae > Hyalomma > Hyalomma asiaticum. Next base: position 17,832 of record JABSTT010003768.1, on the reverse strand, counting down.
AACAATGAAAGCATCACTATATACACCTTTACATTTCCTTCTATGTGTGCACATAGGAAATTTCTCATGCAGAAACATTGGTGCGTGTCTCATGTTTTGATGCTCTTGTAACCTTGTCTTCGTGAAAAGGCCGTTTCCATCATCTGTTCATAGCACGCAGAATAACACTGGACTGTTCGCTATTTGGAATGCAAATAATGGTGAAAATCACACTCCTAAGCTTTAGCGACGTAAGCGGTGCCAATTCTTTGCTCGGAGCACAAGTGCAAGAAACGACGTTTTATGCACTTACAGTGCGCAACTGCTGTATTCAAAGAAGCAAGGGGTGAAACACCTTGAAAGGTCATGGTTAGCAAAGCAACAATGAAAGCATCAATATACACCTTTACATTTCCTTCTATGTGTGCACATAGGAAATTTCTCATGCAGAAACATTGGTGCGTGTCTCATGTTTTGATGCTCTTGTAAACTTGTCTTCGTGAAAAGACAGTTTCCATCATCTGTTCATAGCACGCAGAATAACACTGGAATGTTTCGCTATTTGGAATGCAAATAATGGTGAAAATCACACTCCTAAGCTTTAGCGACGTAAGCGGTGCCAAATTCTTTGCTCGGAGCACAAGTGCAAGAAACGACGTTTTATGCACTTACAGTGCGCAACTGCTGTATTCAAAGAAGCAAGGGGTGAAACACCTTGAAAGGTCATGGTTAGCAAAGCAACAATGAAAGCATCAATATACACCTTTACATTTCCTTCTATGTGTGCACATAGGAAATTTCTCATGCAGAAACATTCGGTGCGTGTCTCATGTTTTGATGCTCTTGTAACCTTGTCTTCGTGAAAAGGACTGTTTCCATCATCTGTTCATAGCACGCAGAATAACACTGGAATGTTTCGCTATTTGGAATGCAAATAATGGTGAAAATCACACTCCTAAGCTTTAGCGACGTAAGCGGTGCCAAATTCTTTGCTCGGAGCACAAGTGCAAGAAACGACGTTTTATGCACTTACAGTGCGCAACTGCTGTATTCAAAGAAGCAAGGGGTGAAACACCTTGAAAGGTCATGGTTAGCAAAGCAACAATGAAAGCATCAATATACACCTTTACATTTCCTTCTATGTGTGCACATAGGAAATTTCTCATGCAGAAACATTCGGTGCGTGTCTCATGTTTTGATGCTCTTGTAACCTTGTCTTCGTGAAAAGGCTGTTTCCATCATCTGTTCATAGCACGCAGAATAACACTGGAATGTTTCGCTATTTGGAATGCAAATAATGGTGAAAATCACACTCCTAAGCTTTAGCGACGTAAGCGGTGCCAAATTCTTTGCTCGGAGCACAAGTGCAAGAAACGACGTTTTATGCACTTACAGTGCGCAACTGCTGTATTCAAAGAAGCAAGGGGTGAAACACCTTGAAAGGTCATGGTTAGCAAAGCAACAATGAAAGCATCAATATACACCTTTACATTTCCTTCTATGTGTGCACATAGGAAATTTCTCATGCAGAAACATTCGGTGCGTGTCTCATGTTTTGATGCTCTTGTAACCTTGTCTTCGTGAAAAGGACTGTTTCCATCATCTGTTCATAGCACGCAGAATAACACTGGAATGTTTCGGCTATTTGGAATGCAAATAATGGTGAAAATCACACTCCTAAGCTTTAGCGACGTAAGCGGTGCCAAATTCTTTGCTCGGAGCACAAGTGCAAGAAACGACGTTTTATGCACTTACAGTGCGCAACTGCTGTATTCAAAGAAGCAAGGGTGAAACACCTTGAAAGGTCATGGTTAGCAAAGCAACAATGAAAGCATCAATATACACCTTTACATTTCCTTCTATGTGTGCACATAGGAAATTTCTCATGCAGAAACATTCGTGCGTGTCTCATGTTTTGATGCTCTTGTAACCTTGTCTTCGTGAAAAGGCTGTTTCCATCATCTGTTCATAGCACGCAGAATAACACTGGAATGTTTCGGCTATTTGGAATGCAAATAATGGTGAAAATCACACTCCTAAGCTTTAGCGACGTAAGCGGTGCCAAATTCTTTGCTCGGAGCACAAGTGCAAGAAACGACGTTTTATGCACTTACAGTGCGCAACTGCTGTATTCAAAGAAGCAAGGGGTGAAACACCTTGAAAGGTCATGGTTAGCAAAGCAACAATGAAAGCATCAATATACACCTTTACATTTCCTTCTATGTGTGCACATAGGAAATTTCTCATGCAGAAACATTGGTGCGTGTCTCATGTTTTGATGCTCTTGTAACCTTGTCTTCGTGAAAAGGCTGTTTCCATCATCTGTTCATAGCACGCAGAATAACACTGGAATGTTTGGCTATTTGGAATGCAAATAATGGTGAAAATCACACTCCTAAGCTTTAGCGACGTAAGCGGTGCCAAATTCTTTGCTCGGAGCACAAGTGCAAGAAACGACGTTTTATGCACTTACAGTGCGCAACTGCTGTATTCAAAGAAGCAAGGGGTGAAACACCTTGAAAGGTCATGGTTAGCAAAGCAACAATGAAAGCATCAATATACACCTTTACATTTCCTTCTATGTGTGCACATAGGAAATTTCTCATGCAGAAACATTCGTGCGTGTCTCATGTTTTGATGCTCTTGTAACCTTGTCTTCGTGAAAAGGCTGTTTCCATCATCTGTTCATAGCACGCAGAATAACACTGGAATGTTTCGCTATTTGGAATGCAAATAATGGTGAAAATCACACTCCTAAGCTTTAGCGACGTAAGCGGTGCCAAATTCTTTGCTCGGAGCACAAGTGCAAGAAACGACGTTTTATGCACTTACAGTGCGCAACTGCTGTATTCAAAGAAGCAAGGGGTGAAACACCTTGAAAGGTCATGGTTAGCAAAGCAACAATGAAAGCATCAATTACACCTTTACATTTCCTTATGTGTGAACATAGGAAATTTCTCATGCAGAAACATGGTGCGTGTCTCATGTTTTGATGCTCTTGTAACCTTGTCTTCGTGAAAAGGCTGTTTCCATCATCTGTTCATAGCACGCAGAATAACACTGGAATGTTTGGCTATTTGGAATGCAAATAATGGTGAAAATCACACTCCTAAGCTTTAGCGACGTAAGCGGTGCCAAATTCTTTGCTCGGAGCACAAGTGCAAGAAACGACGTTTTATGCACTTACAGTGCGCAACTGCTGTATTCAAAGAAGCAAGGGGTGAAACACCTTGAAAGGTCATGGTTAGCAAAGCAACAATGAAAGCATCAATATACACCTTTACATTTCCTTCTATGTGTGCACACAGGAAATTTCTCATGCAGAAACATTGGTGCGTGTCATGTTTTGATGCTCTTGTAACCTTGTCTTCGTGAAAAGACCGTTTCCATCATCTGCGCATAGCACGCAGAATAACACTGGAATGTTTCGCTATTTGGAATGCAAATAATGGTGAAAATCACACTCCTAAGCTTTAGCGACGTAAGCGGTGCCAAATTCTTTGCTCGGAGCACAAGTGCAAGAAACGACGTTTTATGCACTTACAGTGCGCAACTGCTGTATTCAAAGAAGCAAGGGGTGAAACACCTTGAAAGGTCATGGTTAGCAAAGCAACAATGAAAGCATCAATATACACCTTTACATTTCCTTCTATGTGTGCACATAGGAAATTTCTCATGCAGAAACATTGGTGCGTGTCTCATGTTTTGATGCTCTTGTAACCTTGTCTTCGTGAAAAGGCTGTTTCCATCATCTGTTCATAGCACGCAGAATAACACTGGAATGTTTCGCTATTTGGAATGCAAATAATGGTGAAAATCACACTCCTAAGCTTTAGCGACGTAAGCGGTGCCAAATTCTTTGCTCGGAGCACAAGTGCAAGAAACGACGTTTTATGCACTTACAGTGCGCAACTGCTGTATTCAAAGAAGCAAGGGGTGAAACACCTTGAAAGGTCATGGTTAGCAAAGCAACAATGAAAGCATCAATATACACCTTTACATTTCCTTCTATGTGTGCACATAGGAAATTTCTCATGCAGAAACATTCGTGCGTGTCTCATGTTTTGATGCTCTTGTAACCTTGTCTTCGTGAAAAGGCTGTTTCCATCATCTGTTCATAGCACGCAGAATAACACTGGAATGTTTCGCTATTTGGAATGCAAATAATGGTGAAAATCACACTCCTAAGCTTTAGCGACGTAAGCGGTGCCAAATTCTTTGCTCGGAGCACAAGTGCAAGAAACGACGTTTTATGCACTTACAGTGCGCAACTGCTGTATTCAAAGAAGCAAGGGGTGAAACACCTTGAAAGGTCATGGTTAGCAAAGCAACAATGAAAGCATCAATATACACCTTTACATTTCCTTCTATGTGTGCACATAGGAAATTTCTCATGCAGAAACATTCGTGCGTGTCTCATGTTTTGATGCTCTTGTAACCTTGTCTTCGTGAAAAGGCTGTTTCCATCATCTGTTCATAGCACGCAGAATAACACTGGAATGTTTGGCTATTTGGAATGCAAATAATGGTGAAAATCGACACTCCTAAGCTTTAGCGACGTAAGCGGTCCCAAATTCTTTGCTCGGAGCACAAGTGCAAGAAACGACGTTTTATGCACTTACAGTGCGCAACTGCTGTATTCAAAAAGGCAAGGGGTGAAACACCTTGAAAGGTCATGGTTAGCAAAGCACAATGAAAGCATCATATACACCTTTACATTTCCTTCTATGTGTGCACATAGGAAATTTCTCATGCAGAAACATTGGTGCGTGTCTCATGTTTTGATGCTCTTGTAACCTTGTCTTCGTGAAAAGACCGTTTCCATCATCTGCGCATAGCACGCAGAATAACACTGGAATGTTTGCTATTTGGAATGCAAATAATGGTGAAAATCACACTCCTAAGCTTTAGCGACGTAAGCGGTCCCAAATTCTTTGCTCGGAGCACAAGTGCAAGAAACGACGTTTTATGCACTTACAGTGCGCAACTGCTGTATTCAAAGAAGCAAGGGGTGAAACACCTTGAAAGGTCATGGTTAGCAAAGCAACAATGAAAGCATCAATATACACCTTTACATTTCCTTCTATGTGTGCACATAGGAAATTTCTCATGCAGAAACATTCGTGCGTGTCTCATGTTTTGATGCTCTTGTAACCTTGTCTTCGTGAAAAGGCTGTTTCCATCATCTGTCATAGCACGCAGAATAACACTGGAATGTTTTGGCTATTTGGAATGCAATAATGGTGAAAATCACACTCCTAAGCTTTAGCGACGTCAGCGGTGCCAAATTCTTTGCTCGGAGCACAAGTGCAAGAAACGACGTTTATGCACTTACAGTGCGCAACTGCTGTATTCAAAAAGGAACGGGTGAAACACCTTGAAAAGCCATAGTTAGCAAAGCACCAATGAAAGCTCGTATATACACCTTTAGATTTCCTTCTAAGTGTGCACACAGGAAATTTCTCATTCAGAAACTTTGGTGGGTGTCTAATGTTTTGATGCTCTTGTAACCTTGTGTTCGTGAAAAGACTGTCCATCATCTGGGCATAGCACGCAGAATAACACTGGAATGTTTGGCTATTTGGAATGCAAATAATGGTGAAAATGACACTCCAAAGCTTTAGCGACGCAACCGGTCCCGAATTCTTTGCTAGCAACACAAGTGCAAGAAACGACGTTTTATGCACTTACAGTGCGCAACTGCTGTATTCAAAAAAGGAAGGGGTGAAACATCTTGAAAGGTCATGGTTAGCAAAGCACCAATGAAAGCACCATTATACACCTTTGGATTTCCTTCTAAGTGCGCACACAGGAAATTTCTCATGCAGAAACATTGGTGCGTGTCTCATCCCTATTGGAAAAAACAGTGGCACTGGGCCAGTGCCACCTGATTATCGGACCGGTGTGGCACTGCACACTTGGGACACTGTACACTGGGTACACTGCGCACTGCGTACACTGCACACTGGGTACACTGCACACTGCGTACACTGCGCACTGGGTACACTGCACACTGCGTACACTGCGCACTGGCACACTGGGTGACACTGCACACTGGGAGACACTGCGTACACTGCGCAATGGCCGCCAGGTGGCACCTGCCACACTGCGCACGGGCCCATTGGGCAACACTGTGTACAAGGGCCAACCAGATTCACAGAAACAGTGCAGCAACATATTGCACATATTGTGAACGTGCCTTGTAATAACCATGCAAAGCGAGGCATAAAAATATAGTTTATTTGAGAGAACTTAAAACTAGGAAGAAATCAATGATTGATGTTGAATTATGGGCAGATGGCCTGACTCTTTGGTCTAATCTGCCCACCTCGGCAAATATATCCTGCAGTGCTGGCCATGAGCGAGCCTTTTTGATGGCACCACAGTGCTTGGGCACTTCAACACCACCTTCTGGATGACATCTGCAAGGGGCAAGTTGAAGATCGGAACCAGATTAAATTAATTTGAGAATTGTCATACTCTATGCATTTAATCAATTTCAGTAATTCACATTCAATTCACTTTACTTCTTAGTTAATTTGATATCAAACATAATTAGACAACTGTATATTCTATACATTTAATCAACTCCAGTAACTCATGTTGAAGCCACTTTATTTTTTAGTTAATTTGATCTGGAACAAATTTCCTAGCCACCACACAATATGTTCAGAACAAACTTTGCCCATTGCTTTTAGTCATCTACCAAATGCCGAACCCCAAATTTTAATGCAGCAATAAGTAAAACAGTAGCAGCGTTCCAGTCCACTCGGGTTACATTAAATGAGGTTAACATACATCAGATCTCCCTTTCACATTGCATACTTTCACTGACCCTAAAATTCTGTCAAAGCATGATTCACAATGAATTATTACAGCATTTAGGCAGTAATAACACCAAAAAATTTAGTTGGAGAAATTGTCGATTGATGCGATCCAACACGTGAAAGTCACCACAATATGGTAATCATGACCCGCTATGTCACCTTTTCAGCTAGCCGTAAGCAGTTATACTAAACGTTTCCACTGTCATCAAGAATTTCAAAATTTCACCCGCTAGCTGCGTGCTGCTGCAACAATACCACGAACTGTTCTGTGATGAAATAGCAAAACAAAAATTACAATGTTTCCACCCAGCTTAGTATCAAATTAGTGTTCATGTGAGCGCATCATGAATTATGGGATTGCATATATAGTAAAGCTTGCTACTATCGCTACATGTCACATCTTCAAGGTGCTGAAGATGTGGCTGCGCAAGTGAATTTATAAATTCTTTCACTGTAAGCCATTTCAACTATCAGTTACACATTGATACTGAGTTTTTTAACTATTCCTAGAAATGTGCATAAAGCATACTCATTATGGTGTCTGCCTTCTCGGGAGTGGCCTGCTTTTTGGCCACACTATCCGCATGGCGCCGGGATGGCTGGCCAGTGAGGCTTCTGGCATGCATTTCAGCAGGAGTCCAGAAGTATCAGGCAATCTCCCTGGCCACTTTAGTGGTGTTGCTTGTTCACATTATGAAGTTGAGTTTCTCACGCATCATTAGTATGCCGGATCTGCATGGACCTGGAAAAAAAAATGCCAAAGTGCATTGAGTCACAGTGGCAAGTAAGCAAGCCCACAGCTGCGCTTTCAGTTATATTTGTTGCTACCCTCAAGTAGCTGCTCAACCCTTCTCACAATGAGACAGTCGCAATTTATTATTCAATTGCATGCATATCTTTGCTGCTGCCCATAAAATGTTGCCGCTATGCGCTATATTCAACATAGTGACAAAAACAAAACAGAGGAGAGAGAGGTAATACACACAGCTGCACCAGATTTCAAATATATTATTGTGTGAAGCTGCCATGAAACCTCTTTTTATTTATTTAGAAGGTATAATCACGGTCGTGAAGGCAAAGTTTCTTATAGTCCCATCACAAATTCTGAAGCAGTCACCTCTTTTCTGGCTCATCATGGTATCAGCAATAGTGCCGATTAAGGCAGCACACTCATGTCTTCATCAATCAATTGGCATGAGTTAACAGGCACACACACAATGGGCCATTATAAGCCAAGCAGCTAGTATACAATCCGCCTTTTATGACACGTTCTGGCTCTGCCGCGCGGTGGCCACGCGATGGTACACACCTATCTAGCCTAACCATGGCGAGGACGGCCACTGCATTGTCTGCTTGCAGAGTCATGTTCCGACAGGCACTGTACTTGCCACAAGATAGGAATTACTTTTAAAAGGTAGTGTTGAAAAATATTTGCATTGTACAGTCGCCGGACCGATAATTCGGACATGCTTGGTAATTTGGACAGCCACGTGGTGCCAACAGTGTGCCCGTAGACTTAATGTGTTAGGACGACCGATATTTCGGACAGTTCCTAGCACTACATTCGATAATTCGGACTCCGCTCATGGATGTCGAGCACACTGAATGGGCCACCATTATTTCCTCTGGCGCACCAACGAGGGAAAGTGCGGCCTTGGAGATGCCATACAAAACCATAATCTCTGACGCTTAGTTTTGGTCGCGACACACGAATTTTAGAGGCAAGTCACACCGTCATTGCGATCACCGCATCCTGTCTCGGCATCTCATGCGTGGTTTGCGATTATGTGTAAGGCTGGTCGTGCCAGGTCTGCGATCGCTTGATAGCGCTTTCACGTTGGGTCTTCAGTACTTGTTTATTTATTTTGCATTCCAAGACTTCTTTCTCGTGGCGTGAAGCAACAGGTCACATCTAGTGTGGTACGAACGATGGCCTCGCAGTCTGTGCCGACGAGCATGCCAACGAAAACGAAGCATGCTATTCGGCGCTGACAATGTCGCATACCTGCCGACCCCTTGAAAACAGTGCAAGCAGATGTAATCAGCAACTGTTTCCATCGCACTGGATTTACTTTTGCTGATTGCAAATGAGGCCGACTTTGCAACATAAGAACCTGAACCGCCACCAATGACAAGCTTGTTGTTGACGGCATTGTTGATGACCTTGAGGCTGCGATGTGGCGATTCCTGCCACCATTACGTTTGAAGACATTGTCAACATCGTGGCGAGGTGTCGTGTACTGAATGGGATGATTATGAAATAACTGCACAAGTTCTATAGGTGTCACAGAGTGACTCAGACTCAGAAATGTGCCTTGAGCTATGGAGCTGTGACGTGTGGATCTAACTAGTGTTTGCTGCCCTCGTATCATCGTAAACTGCCAGAAATACACGCGAACTTGGTCCCATGTAAGCACAAATGTGTGCAGCTACACATCAACCACTTCTTCCTAGCCCAGGGTCTTTAAAGCGCAAATAAAATTGTCTTTTCTTTATGCATTTGTTTTTTGGACATTCAGTAACATGCACGCTTTTATGATCACCATGGAGTCCAAATTATTGGTCATCAACTATATTTTGACGTTAACCTCTTCTTTTCAAGTTTGTGCATGGCAGACAGAAATGGGAGTCATTATACAACAAACAGGCAGGCAGAGAATATTTCAGAAGTGATCAACATGAAATCTGCGCAACAAGATGGCAGTCATGCGCAACATCAGAATGAGAAATCCTGTACTACAAACCATCTATTTCTTTATCATTGTTCTTTTCTAACCAGGAAGAGAATGTTTGCGGCACAAAAGATACTCAACCAGAAGCTTCGTTCAACACAATTTAGCGCACTGAGTGCCAACCTGGTTTCTTCAGTGCTTTTTGGTTCCTTTGCTGCTTTTGCTTTTCTGGAGCGACCCAAAGACGTCTTCCCACTCTCCCATAGTACAGGGCATACTAGTACTCCATTCTAGTACATTACAAACGAACACAGTTGTTGCTTTGGGTTGTTTTGTTTCGCTGTGGCTCTTTGCGATTTCTCTTTTTAATGTTGTTACACAGAAGAGCCTTCCCTAGGCACACAGCGAGCACACATGCTTCAGTCAGTGAAACACAACAGAAAGAATGAAGGACAAGACAACTAGCTTGCAGGGAGACAAACATTGATACTTTCCCTCGAAAAAGCTAGGAAGATTCATCAATGTGTGTACAATGGCTCACATTAGGAGAAGAAAGCAGAGAATGGCTGTGTTTATGGGTGGTGCAGGTTGGAAGTCGATGAAGGAGTAAGCTCAGTGCAGAAGCCAGAGGCATAAAGCAACAAATAAAAGAAGAGTGTAAGGAACATGCCAACTTCCTCTTCCGTGCATCTTAAAAGCTCAGTTCTTGAGTGCAAGTAGCACCTCTATTCATTCAACACATGCCTGCATTGTGCTGTATGTGCCACTTCTGCTCTTGTTTTTTATAAGTCCTTTTCTTACAACTGGGTGTCACCACAAATCACCAAAGACTGCCCACCGCTAGAGAGGCTAGAAGCAGTTCTGACCTCTACACCACGGCTTCCTATGAAAGGGGTGAGCGCTGTTTTCATGGCAGTCAGCAGCCATGGCTAATGGCTCCACAAGGCAAGAAGTCAAAAACATGGAACATGGGGAACTAATGAACTAATGGTATCGGGGTGAAAGGTGAGAACAAGAAATATAAAACAGGAGGCAAACATGCTGCTAATAGCTGCCACAGACACCCTTGCGTATCTCGCCGCTTCAGATCAGGGCCGTAAGGTGCTGCATCTCAGCGAAGAAAATTGGAATAAAACTGCACTTTTTTCGCCACGGTGAACACAGGACTGCCACACATGATGCTGACATGGCAATGTTCAAGATGTTCACCATGTGCAGCAGTGAGGCAAGCGTACTTGCCAAACCACTGGTGCACTAAGTAGTAAGGGCCAATGTCGTCTGCCAATGCCAGCAGGTTCGTCTTCCGAATGCTTTCGGTCCCGAGATGCCCTCACTTCATTATTATCATATATTGCATAACTTTCTGTTACCAAGCCTGATAAGCTTTAATAATCTTAACTTCGTGAGCATTCCAATAAAATTTTACTTTACGAGCTTTCCATGTGTTTGGAGGAAGGAGCTATGTGCCCCTAGAAAATACTTCACTGAAATATCACGTGTTCATGCACCTAAACTGGAATATACAGCTCCTGCCTTCCCCTGATCAGAGCATGGCTGTGTAACACAACCTGTGCTGTGCACTCAGCTGCACAAACCGTGAAGTGTCACGAAGGTGGGAGCGGAATTGAGATGTTGTAGCAGAATGAAAGGATGATGTGAGTGAGACCTCGACATGTTCCATAAGTCATCTGATAATGACCTAGAGTCACAGGTGCCATCAACAGCATCACAACCACCTTCATTAGCAAGACATCTGCACACACACATCAAGTACACATCCACTATGTACGTGGTATGAGCAAATGCTTCAACAGACATCTGCAATCCTATGAGCTAGGCTACAAGGTTCACAGGACCTGCAAAAGCAAAGGATAATAAACATAGCGTTACTAACAACAGTGCCATATTTAAAGTTATTTGTGAGACATCTGCTGTGCTGCAGGTACTGATATTTGTATTGTATGTAAGTATTAAGTTTGCATATAAAACATGGAACACAATAAAAAGGGAGAGTATAATGGAGGGAACAAAAACAGTTAAACTTGATGATCTTACTTGTGTGGTCTGTCACTACGTCTGGAGATGGCTGAGGAAGAGGTGGTCCCTTGCAGCGGGGTGTATTGATCTGAAAGTGTTGTATATACATATATATATATCTGTATATTTCATACATATACTTATGACACCAGCAGAAAAAGCACAGTTTGCAGCATGTGAAAGCTGCTCACCTGTGAACTTCGTCATGTTTCATCCCCCCCCCACCCCGACCAGTACCGTATTTTCCGGTCTATAAGTCGCAACCCCCACCTTCAGCAGGTTTCAAATAAAAAATTGGCATATAAGTCGCACTGTTGTATAAGACGCACTTATTCTGACTTGGTCGGCGTGCGAGTTACCTCGAAACGCTGTACTTACCATTTCAGGGCACTGAATTTCCATATTACTCCACAAATTCTAGCAGAAACAAGTTCAACCAACACTCCTTATAGGTGCAGAAAGGCAACATTTATTACTTTTTCATTCAAACCCATCGAATGCTTCATCTTCCGATGCACTATCGAAGAGTTGAGCCACTTCAGCCGGCAGCATCGCTTCGTCACCCTCGTCGGTTTCTGAATCACTGCTCGATTCTGCTTCTGCGTCGGACTCAGCTGCGCACTCAATTAGGCCCGCTTTCCTGAAGCCGGCAGTTATAGTGGACACAGAAACTGCAGCCCAGGCTTCCTGAATCCACTTGGCTACCTCGCCAAATGAAGCGCGTCTCATGTGCCCTGATGGGGTGTAGGTGTGCTCACCGTCCGTCATCCAGGCCTCCCAGAGGCGCCAAGACGCACTTAAAGCTCCGGTTGACGGCAATATCCAGTGGCTGTACCATCTTGGTCATTCCACCAGGTATTACTACCGGGGTGCAGTTCGTCGCCTTGATTTTCTTTAGGCTTGACTCGGTGATGTGTGCTCTCATGCTGTCCATGACCAAAATGCACCTCTTGACGCGGAAAAATCCATCTGGTCTCCTGGCGAAGCACTTCTGAAGCCATACGGCCATCATCTCCTCATCCATCCAGCCTTTTTTATTGGTTTCGATGACCACGCCTGGAGGAAAGCTCTCTTTGGGCATAGTCTTCCTCTTAAAAATAACCATCGGTGGCAACTTCGTTTCGTCCGCACAACAGGCAAGGACGACAGTGAAGTGCGACCTCTCATGCCCCGTCGTTCTCAGCGTCACAGACTTCTCTCCCTTTTCTGCAACAGTCCTTCCAACCGGTATATCAAACGTCAGGGGCACTTCGTCCATGTTTATAATGTGGCTGTGAGGGACATTATGGCTCTCAACTTCGTTGTTGAAAAATGCCCTAAAGTTTTGAAGCTTCTCCTCAAAGTCTTCTGGCAGCTTTTGGCACACGGTCGTGCGAGCTCGAATCGCCAGCTTGTTGCGCATCATGAATCTTGAGCACCACGAGGGACCGCCGACGAAGCCAACAGCACCCATTTCCTTTGCGAGTGCGTGTGCCTTAAGACGCACCTGCATGGTAGAAAGGCCCCTACCTTCTTTGCGTTGTGCCAAAACCCTACGACTGCAGATCAGCTTCCAGTGCCGGCCATCGCGCTTTCTTGCCTCGGTCGTACTTTTCATGGCCCGAATCTTTTCAGATGCCTTCCGCCAGTCGCAAACCAATTTCTCGCTGATGCTGAAGTGCCGTCCTGCTACCCGGTTGCCGTTCTCAACTGCATAAGCAACAGCAGTCAACTTGAACTTCGCAGTATAACTTCTTCGCGAAGTATTAGGCGCCATCACAAAACACGTATCTCGCGTTCACCTCGAAGCGTAGTGCGATGCCGACGAGCACACTATCACAGCTTAGACAGCACGGACACAAAAGCAAAATGGAGAGCAGAAGACGATCTCGTGAGCGGAGGCACAGCTTCTCATTGCGATGCTGATGCGGCTGTCACATTTAGACTAGATCGCATTGCCTACGTAGTGTGCGGGGCGTACAGCTCTTATTTTTATTTCAGAGGTAGATGTAGTGTCACTTTGTAGCAATAAAAGAAAAGCAGATGTGCCTTTTTCTTATTAACTGCTGCAATATCACAGGCTTAACAATATCTAAAAAAAACCTAGTGGTACGTCTAGTTGTCCATCACGGAGGCTACGTATATTGGAGGCCAAATCTTGAAGGCCACGCTGACGCTGCTGCGATACCATAGCTGTGCTGTCTGTGCCCGACATCTGTCGCTGCGGTCGCAGTGTTAAAATGGGATTTGATTTCTATTAAAGTGATACTGCACCGAATTTCTTACACTCATGAAAGCAATAAAGGAGATGTGATGCGTAAGTCGCGCCAGCGCCCATGGTTTTTGTGTATATAAGTCGCACCGTTGTATAAGTCGCACCAGTGAACATTTTGGAAAAAAACCGTGACTTATACACCGGAAAATACGGTACAAACATAGTACAATACAGAAAACCCAAGCCTTTGCTGATGCTGTACAAGTGACATCTCAAGGCTGCCAAAACTACTAATGTACATGCAGTCCCATCCAATACTCAAGTAAGGGTGCACCAAGGATTCCTCTAAAAATAGTTATTTTCCTAGACAAATAAGCAAGTAAAAAGAGAAAACGAGAAAACAGGTGCAGTAACATACAACTACGGAGACAAATTATCTGATGGTTAGCATTCATTTTTTCCTGCAAAATGATGCAATACGTTTTATGCTTCATACTACACGCAGCACAAAGCACCCAGGGTAGCTCGCAACACTCACTCTTAGGTTGTGCGTTCTTGTTTAGTGTATTTTGCTAATTTTTACATACTTGCTATTGTTAGTAAGCATCTGTTCACATAGTTTCATTACACTTCCCCTCCTCAGAGCCTTCTGCTTGGCACCTGGGTAAGACAAAGCAAGGCTAACGAGGGCTAAGCTAAATGTGAAAAAAAAATTCTGCAAGATTAAAATAACAGGGCCTGCATCTGCCGCCTTCTCACAAGAACTCTTACTTAGAACTCTTACTTAGTCTTACTTCCATAAAAGCAGCATAAAAGCTGCCGTCCGCATCACCTGGAAACTGCTTTCACAATGTGATTGCGTTGCAAGGCCACCGTGTCTTAATTCAGCCAAAACGTGACCTTCCCCACTGCTTCCGTCTCCTTTGAAACTGCCACCCACACCAAGCGTGTAAGAATAATTTTTTTGCAGCCTGTAAACTGGCTGTCAATAATAAATTGTTTGTTAATGAAGAGTTCTCTCAAGTTTGATGCCAGCATGTGCACCGCGGCAGAACTGAACATTTACAGCAGCTTCTGTCACAGGCATTGCACGCACAGTGCTGGGTAAAAATGAAACTACTGAACGCAGCACCCACCGCAGACAATTCTGTGGTGGCCATTGCTGCCGGAAACACGATCACAGGTGAAGTCCATGCAGGTCACAAGGTGCGCAGTGACTTAAGCTAGTGATTGTTGAATACACTGCAGACGCAACCATGGCCGCTGGCATTGAGATCAAAGAAAGTCCGCGCACTTCTGAAGCTACACGTGTGGAGTCAAAACAAAGCTACTGGCTGTATGCTGCTTCCACAGTGGATGCAACCGTGATCATTACAAATGCTATCGTGGGTAGCGACCACACGGAAGCCACCTATTATCAGCAGAATGCTGATTGTAGGTAATGTTCATGCAGTTCTGTAGTCATAATGCGACGCCTATGGATGCCGTTATGCAGTTCGTGTGTGCCGAGTAAATGACTGCAACTGCCGTGGACAAACTCGCTGTCTATAACAGAAGGCAACTACGACTTCCATGAGGCCCATGACCAGTGCGGTGTCATACATGGTGGTAAATGCAAACAGTCATGAAGCCGGCTTTTCTATGGTTCCCGCAAGGTTAGCATTGACGATTCCTATGGCACTGCATTGTTTCGGTTAAATGCTTGTGCTAATTTTGCTTTTAAGTGTGGCACATTTGTCATCTTTCATGTGCGGCACGCTCCAAAAATTGTCTGAATTAACCAGGATGCGGGCAGGTACACCGAGGGTTTGGTGCCATTGGACAATGCATGTGCCCGCCAGAACCAGAGAAAAGTCTGAATTATCGGATTTTCTGAATCAATGAGGGTCGAATTAACGATATTTCACTGTATGCAAGAACTCTTTGTAAAATGTTAACACTATCCAGTCTGTGATGCTTAAAGCACTTCCAAGATACCCAAACATCAGATGCAGCAGATCACACAGAGGACTCACTGCATATCACATAGTAGAGTACAGCCTTGCTGATAAGTTTTTCATAGGGCCATAAAAAGAAAATAAAAAACCTGGGGAACACAAAATCCAAGAAACAAAAACAGACCTTAAAAGCTCAATGGTTAAGAGCTAAGCAGCATTTCAAGGCACCTGGGGTTATTTAACGTGCACTGACAATGCACAGCACACAGGCCTCCGGCATTTTTACCTCCTATTGAAAATGCAACTGCCGCGGCTGGGATCAAAGCCACATTTTTTGGGTGGCAGCCGAGTACCCTACCACACCACCACGGCGAACGGCAAAGTCCATTTGCTCATAGTGCACTTCTGTTTGCCTGTTTGACATGGATATAGGTGAGCTTACGTAAATGTGAAAATGTTATGATGTCCAATGAATTCCCGAATCTGACCTGAAATGTTTTAGGAAGTAGTACACAGTTGATGCTTCTCATTTGTACAGAGCAATTTGCATACACATGAGCAAAGACTGCAATGATTGCAGTATTTAGAAATTAGGTTTCAAGTTATTGCTAAACTGGATAGAATTTTCCCCGAGTGCGGCAGGCCTGGCAACATTTCAGCTTGAGTAGCAGACAACAAGGACATCATGAGAAACTGTGATATAAGCGATGTCACTGGACTCACTGTTTCAACAAGGACCAAGCCTGAGTGTGTTAAAGGGGCCCTGTGACACCTTTTTTACTGCCTTCTGAAGCACTAAAGTGTGTGTGGTATTGAATACTGAGATGAACGCAAAAAAGAATGATAGGTACTGGCACATGAAAACTGAGGTTATTTGCACAGGCCACTGGAGATTTATCTAGGTGGCCTGTACAAATTACCTTGCCACCACTACTTTTGAAGGAGCTGTCATTGTGGTTACAACAGGGACAACGAACCATGTGTGTCAGTCAGTAGAGTCAGTTGTTTTTAAAATATACTTAAGAGATTTCCTTCTGCGTGTCAGGAAGGTTTCCGTTGTGTCCCTGCCAAGCCTCCAACATTCTCAGCTGTATCGGTAACACTGGCTGCTCCTCTCAACCAGTTTTGGCACTCCTTTCCAGCTGGGCGCACAAAAGAAAAGGTTTGTCTCCCCGCGCCAATTCGGCTGCCACCTCCATAGAAGGCAGGCAGTAAGGAAGTTTAACTTGTCCAAGGCTCTGCTTTTTAAACGACCGCAACTAATGCCCCGGACATGAGTTTTTATATTTTTTGTGCTCAGCAGCATGGCTTAGCAGGGATGAATGAATGTAACATGTGAACTGGCATGTTAAAGCAATCACAATGCCCAGCCATGGTCGTCACTGCCTGTAGCAAAATTCACCATTGTGTTCTGCCACGGTTCAAGCAGAACTCTCCAGAAGGTGATTTCTTCGTTAAAATAAAATAAACGCTTTACTTTTGGCACTTCCACTCTCGCTCTAATATCTCCATGTGCCGCAGTTCTAGAATAACTAATAAAAGCACCATGCTTGGTTGGTGTCGCAGGGCCGCTTTAAGGGGAAGGAGACAAGTCTGCTTGTCAACATGTTGGCTCAAGCAATGTTCCTTGCTCAACGAGTGCTCATAAAGGCACAATACTCTGAACTTTCGCTGTCCTTAGGCAATCACGGAGAGAGAATCACGTGATGTACTCTCATGTATTCATATACATTAAAGTTGGCATCACCACACTCATGCTTTAAGCCAAAGCCTGGCACACTAGACAAAAAATTGTTACATTTTTCCGAGCACATAAGGCCAACAGAGCCCTTCCACTGCAAACTGATATAAGCCGAAAATGTCTGCATAAAATTCACACAGAAATGAATGTACGCCAAGGCACCACTGATTTCAAGAGTACAAAAGTAACAGCAAAAGCATACCTCCAGGAAAGACTTGTGGCACCAGCAGCTGTGTGCTACAATAGCTCCTCCCGGCCGGGTTTGTCAGAGGGCCTTGTCCCACGAGCTATTTCTGTAAAAGAGGCAGCATTATGTACATGTGCACAGAATGAGAATACATTCACTGGCTGAACAATATTGCACACTGCAACTGCAGCTACAATGACTCAATTACGGAACAGATCCCCCCCTATAAAATGGCCTATTGCCTTTTCAAGTAGATGC
>JABSTT010003767.1:0-24894 GCA_013339685.2 Hyalomma asiaticum | reverse complement strand
AAAGGTATAAAAAGGGAGTAAAATAAACAGAAGGACTTGAATGCAAACACTGAAAGCATGTTTAAAAAATGATCTTAAGGCCTTGTAGAGACCACAGCCAGAGGCCAAGCAAAAGGGGGGGGGGGGGGGGGGGGTGTACAGCGAGTGGAAGAGGAGAAAGGCGAGAAACGTGTGCTCCTTGTTTGCATAGTGCTGCAAAGAAAGACCGGGGTGGGGGGGGGGGGGCGGCGGAGGGGTGTGCATTTATTCGTTTCATAGAATATATATACTGTTCGCGATGCCTAAGAACGTAATTTTCCGCACAGATCAGCCTGACCAGGAGTAAACATGTAATCGGGCGCTAGCTCGTAAGGCTCATTGATTTCTTTGATGTAAAAAGATTTCGTATGCCAGCACTTGAGATAAATGTTTCGGTTATTTGTGAAAGTCGTGCACCATCTGGGGTTTATTACTGGCCAGAAATTTAACCGCTAAGCTTCTAGAAGCTCTGCACCGATACAGCTACAAACTCAGTGCGTCAGAGCCGGGGCATTTTTAACCTGATCGGACAAAGAGAAAAAAAAGGGGAAAAAAGGAAAAAGAATCACTTCATAAGTATTCGGCAGACGCGGGAATTCTCGGGATTTTAGTTAATATAAGACAAACGAAACTTTACTCAGCCTAACCAATTCCCAACACTCCACCGTTCTGGAGAGTAATGGTGTGTCCCTGTTATTGCTACGTGGTGTACCTTGTCGACTAGCTTCGTGTTTGTGTTCTGGGTGCACGACTGATGGCGTTTCCACAAACTATCCTTATCGAACCTCTCTTAGTTATGATAGCAGTAAAGGCAATACTATTTGCTCACTTCCCCCTCATGGGGATGGCAAAAGCGATTGGAGATGGATAAAGGAACCATAATCGTTAATCAGAAAGAAACAACATGATATGAAGGCAAGAGAAAAATAAAATAATAAGAAACACTATTCTTCTTTTCCACTGTCTCGGAGTGCCATATGCTGTTTGACAGAAGTGAAATGTTCGACGGCGCTCTGCAAACATGTGACCTCCTTTGCGAACCGTGCATAAAAAAAAAACGCAAATTAAAGCTCATATCGCAGCGAAGAAATAACGTAAAAAAACACTTCCCGTAGAGTAACACGTCATACCACTTTCGGTTCGCCTGCCACTTTTAAAACATGCCATTTGTATGCCGCCCTATTCGGGCCCATAAGTGTATATATCTAAGATGGCGCGAACATTTTCAAACGCGCTGGGAAAGGAATGGGCGGGGCTAGTTTTGAAGTGCCGTGCCCGGGTGAAAAGTTCCGGGAACAGGGGACGTGAAACAACTCGCAAGCTGACGCGACGCGAGCTCCTGCTCGCAGCCGGCCTGTGTACCCTGTTTCGATAGTTCCGTGCAGCAGAACCAAGCGTACTCGACCATTAAGCGCTGGTGTCTCGCGACGCGAGATGTAGTTTCGAGCGGTCGTAGATGCTCTCACCGCATCATCTGCAGCCGTACTGTTTTTTACACTGACCAAGAGGGGAAACTGGCGATGCAGCGCTGTTGTATATGCAGGAATGCTAGGATGTTTCATATTCGAGCTCCTATTGTTCACGAAGAGCTCGGACTCTTCGAAGAGTCGTTGGATTTGAATGATTCCGTACGCGACAGTGGTTAATTTTGCATTGAAATGGCGCGTAATTACCTATTCCTTTTTTTTCGAAATGTTAACGAGAGCAGGTTT
The DNA here is from genome assembly GCA_013339685.2 of Hyalomma asiaticum. Classification (NCBI taxonomy): domain Eukaryota; kingdom Metazoa; phylum Arthropoda; class Arachnida; order Ixodida; family Ixodidae; genus Hyalomma; species Hyalomma asiaticum. The sequence goes on along the minus strand of JABSTT010003767.1, from coordinate 23,164 downwards.
TATCTAGTTTTGAGAATTTCTACTTGCGTTTACCGTTCAATGAAAAGTAGAAAGAAGCGACCAGCCGCTGAAACTTAAAAGGCAAATGACAACGTCAATCTTCACTCCGAATCCATCTGTTGTCCATTTCTCATCTTCGTCTCTTGATAACGCACTGCACTGTTGGTGAGCGAACTTTTATTGTTTGACGTATAGTACAGGTCAATGAGATCGTTTCCTGAAAGTTTCGCTTAAGAAAGCTCTATTTATAAAGCCGCATCGACTCAAAGCTTCACATCAACGCAAGCCAACACTAGCTTCTAGGTAAGTGGCTGCAGTGCTCGTAGAGTCGTCGCTAGTAGACTACAGTACACGGAAGGATGTATTTAAGCTGTCTGCGCTCTCGACCGGACCAGGAGGCCTGTAGCTTACGCAGTGCTGCACGGAACTGCTGAAACGAAGCATCGCTGAACGTATGTGCTGAGGGGAATCGCGAGCGAAGCTCCTGTTGCGGTCCACGGGTCGACCACCCTTCGTTTAGCCTCTACCGTGGTGGCTAGGAGCCGGCGAACAGCTGTGATCAAGTGAGCGAGAAGCATTCTCTGTGTGCTAGTAACTTTCGCACATGCATTGCAAGTTTGAAGTCTGTGCCCTCCCGAGACTGTTACTTCAGTAAGCTTCGAGTAAAAAAGAAGTTAAATAGATACAAGAATGCGCAGAAACCAGCGGCCGCCATCTGTGGCTCCTCAAGAAGATGCGCTAAGTAGATTTGATGTGCGGAGCCAAGAAAAGTAAAAGTATCGAGATGCTAGCAGGGCTTAGCTTGGAAATACCGTAAGCGTAAGAGGAGTGCAGCTACAACACCGAAGAGCGGATGTTCTATATGACAAGGACCAGCCAAGGAGAATTTATAAGGGCTAAGGTTTACTAAACTGTAGATATTGTATAAAAGATCTGTGGACCTTTTGCAAGCTTGGTGGATTATTTCAATTACAGCCCTTTGTTGACCACGACATCTGCCGTCACGTAGGTTAACTGAGACGAAATGAAAGGAAAAAAAAAATTGAAAGGATTGCATCGACGTGCACGTTCCTCATTGGTCCTAAAAATCGAAGGACATGCCTTCGGCATGCGCGTCATGTATGCGTTTAATTGCTGCTGTAGCCTAAATAGTTATGGCTTGTTTAAAAAATGAAAAACAAGTTATTGCAGACAGTAGCGTCAGTAGCGGCACTTTGGGTCGCTAAGGCAAGGGAAAGCCACCACAAAAACAAAAACAAAATAATCTGAACAAGGGTTTCAGTGCAGACAAGTTAGTATTTTATGGCAATGATTTTGTCTGAGTGCCAAGAACTATGCTGCGGAAGTAAGATTCGAACTCTATTTCACGTTGGAAACTAAACATGAAACAGCTAAACGCACAATGCGACATCTACGCAGCCGCGAGTTATTGGAGAAGAGATACAGTACACCTTCATCCGGTAGACGTTGTTGCTCGGCGCTGCAAACAAAACCTTGGCACAGATGTAAAAACTTGAACCGAAAACTGTAGGCACTCTGATTATGGCTTAATTTTACTCCCTGCAAAAATATTTTTGGCCTCACAAAATTAATGTTCGCTTGGCTTGCGTTCATTTTCTCCTTCGAAAATTCGGCGCTCGCCACATTGCTCTAAAGAATGCCGCGTCACGCTCACGTGGGCACTCACGTTGTTTGCATCGTGGATGCGCGCGGCGTACTTCCACGATGCGAGGAGAGGAGAGGTCGGGCAACACGACTGACCGTTATTGTTTTGACTGTAAACAGACAGGAGCAAGAAAGGTCTGCCGTAATGCAGGCGCTGTATATCAAAGGGTAAACGTGAGAACTCTCATTCTTTCGAAGTCGATGACAACTTGAAAATGCAGTGGCAGTTTCACAGTTGCGCTTAGTGAGACGAACTTGGAAATTATCGCTCGCCTTCATTCACTTTCGCAACTTAAAGGCATAGACAAACTGCCCAGACTGCACACAGATACGCGCAGCTATAGTGTTCTGAAATGAGCTCCAAGTGGAACTTTTCAGAACTGGTTTTGGGATTTTAAACCCCACAAATAAATAAATAAATAAATAAATAAATAAATAAATAAATAAATAAATTGGAACTCTTAAATGTGTTACCAAAGATAGGTGTCGAACTTTGATTTGGCTGATTTCCGGGGTTTTTGCTTCCCAAAACCACGATATGATTGTGAGAGATGCCGTAGTAGAGCGCTCAGGAAATTTCGAACCACCTGGGGTTCTTTAACGTGCACTGACATCGCAGAGTACACGGGCCTCTGGCATTTCGCCTCCATCTAAATGCAGCCAGCGCGGCCGGGATTCGATCTCGCGACCCTCGGATCAGCAGCCGAGTACCAGAGCCACTGGGCCACCGTGACTTTTAAACGGCAAACCCATTTTTGTCCGTCAGACTGTTTGTCCCTCGTTGGATCGTTCTTGGAAATGTGCTTGCGTTGCTGGTGTTAAAGCATGCCCATTTTGCGAACTCTTGCTTTTTAATTTTCGCTCGGCCATATCAGGGGATCACCCCGAATGATCAAAGCCCACGTTTCACTCACCTGTCGACGTCACCTAGGTGCCTGTCCGTATCCGGATGGTCACTGGCTGCACGAATCCGATCCACGAGAAATTCCACGCCGGTGGTGAGGCTGCGCGGATTTAGGGGCATTTAGCTCACGAAACGGAAGTTTGTCATCCAAGAAAATTCATAGCTACGAGAAAATTCATAGCTTATAAGAAACGAAAGCTTCTCGGTGGAGGCAAGATTCATCCGGACGCCGAGTTAGAATCCCGGACCACAAATGAGAAGCCACTGTTCGAGTTGAGTGTGCGCTTTTCGTAAATGTACTACTTATTTTTTTTTTTAAATTACAGTTTTCGAACAGTTCAAAATGTCGACTGCACTTGAAGATGCAGAAGACTGGTAGATACAGAAGAGCGATAAAATGAATCTCCGCGACCTGAGCAAAGCCATAAAACGTGTGGGCTCAACCAGCGCGAGGGGCTATGCGGGTCATGGAACCGAACCTCGCCGCTTATGTGCGACGGTCACCTGCGTTCTCCATAAAGCGTTATCGAGAGTAGCATGCTCTGCTTAATTACGCCTAATGTCCATTTTCTCTCTTCATGCTAGTATAGTATTACACGGATACTTTATGCGAAATCATTTTTTCTCTCTTATTCTAAAGACGGATGTTCAACACTCGGCACATATTTGATATTCGATCAGATTGGGTTAGGTTTATGAACTATATCTTAATTACATTCGCTTGGCTCTATAAGCTCACTATCTGCACACCCCCTGCTGTTTTTGTTCGCAACGCATTTCGTCATGTTCATTGTGGAGAAAGGGAGATAAGATTATGATATTTATTGCCCATTTCTATTGATAATACAATGATGTGCTGAGACCAGGGCGAGATTTCTTGAGTCATGGTACCGCTTTTTGGTTACACCCTTTGCTCCACGTAACTCATTGCTACCTCTGTCTACGTGAACTGGGACAGAGATGGAACTTAGGCTTAGTAGAACTTGTCGTTGGGCGGGTTGGTTCATGCTTCAAAAGGAAAAAAAAAAACGGAGCACTAAAAAAACAACACACAAAGAAGGAGGCTACACACAGGACTGCCGCTCAGCATCCTGTGTGTGGCGCCAGGATGTTGAGCGGCAGTCCTGTGTGTAGCCTCCTTCTTTGTGTGTCGTTTTTTTAGCGCTCCGCTTTTAGGGGCGAAGCTCCTTAAGGCGTGGGTCGGTCGTCACCTGTATGTATGTATGTAGTAACCACCGCTTGCCCTCAGCCCACTACTGCATAAAGGCAGGTATGCGGCACAGAAGAAGAAAAGAATGTGTGTCCAGGATGCTACCTGGACAAACGCATCATCATCATCATCATCATCATCATCATCATCATCATCATCATCTACCTCTTTCCTGAAGCCATGCACTACGCCACGAAGCGCACATGGAAACATGCACCACGATGGCACTAAATACCCAATATTAACGAAAGACTGCCAGTTTCTAACGATGATGATGATGATGATGATGATGATGATGTGATGATTCCCTCCGGAGCTTCGCCCACTCATCATCATTCACCCCGTGGATATGCTGTGATTTTTTTCATTTTGAAGCATGGAACTTGGGGCTTGCACGACCCAGCCTTACCCGACTCCTTACTGAAGAGTCGAGATTGTTGCAGAAGCCCGCGCCCAAACGAGAGGCGAGGCTAAGGCGCTCTGATCATCACTCACCCATTCGCGTTTTTTACATACTGCACGTTGTAAGGAGGTTTGTTTCAGTTACTTAGCCAACAGGCCCTTACAAAAAATTTTAATGTGTGTTTTAAGAAAGTATTTTGAAATTGATCGATAGAATCCTATCGTGTTTATTTTGACGCCCTATAGAATTTTTCTGCGGCGTGTCGAAAGTTGTTTGGCCGCCGCATTCTTATTGAAACTCTAAAGGTGTTTTCCTATAGAACGTATCTATCGAGTTCCTTTTAAGATCGTACAGGCATACTTCAATAGAGAATTTAGACCGATCTTATTTTGAGGGTCTAAAGACAAATTTCTGTAGAGGTTTTCTTTAGTTTTTTAGTTGACTGCGGTAGAGGACCCGACGCCCTTAGACCCTAATTGCGCAACAATTCTGCAGTATTACAGAGATAGCAGAAAAATGTATCCAGCACCACATAAGAATCTCACGGCAATGCAATCTACGGCGCTACGCAGGCTCCAGACAAATACATACACGAACTTACACAGGCTACATACATTCTACCCCACAGCATACCGAGATATATGCCCGTGGTGCGGGTCCACACCAACTCTGTTTCACATTACGTGGGAGTGTACACTACACAATGAAGAACACCACAACATGAAAAACACAGAGCAACAATGGGAGGCACTGCTGTCCAGCTCGGTCTTTGAGGATCAGCTCTGGCTGGTCCAAAGGGCCGAGATGATGGCATGGGCCAGCGGAGCCCTGCAATAGGGGCCCCGACCATTTGTGATGCCCCGCCTTCAGGGGCAACAATTTCTTTTCTATATTTTATAATAAAGTTTTGTTCTCTCTCTCTCTCGTAAATAGGAAGCTTTTGCAGCAATAAGAGCCTTTTATTCCAGTTGCTAGCCACGTTGCTGGGCGATGTTCGCTCGAGAGGATCCCGTAATCAACGAAACTCCAGGTCAGGGTGTGCGGTTTTCCTCTAGAAAAAGCCATGGTCCTTGGCCAGGCACCGCGATTCGAACTTAGTACCTCTCGCACTGTACACCGATACTCGACCACGTCGCCACCGCTGCGGTTGACTTTCATAGCGGAAATTTTTAGTGACGTCCTAGTGGAAGTCAAGATACGAAATGAGCATGTCAAGGGCATGTAAAACGGAGAGAAGCTAACCATTGGTCGTTAAGGGCGACAGACTGGATTCCGAGGGAAGGAAAGCGTGGTTGGAGGTGCCAGAACGCTAGCTGGTTGGATTAGGTTATATTGTTTGTGACTACAACATTGACCAGGTCAATTTAGAAAAAAATATGGAAGAGGTTTTTGACCTGTAGTGGGCTTAAATAGCTCTCTGATGAAACATTTTTCTATAAGACGTTTACTTGTATGAACGCACCTCCTCTGCAACCCTTATAGAGGACATATAGAAAGGCAGGTAGCGTTAAAAGCTGCTAAAGGCATTCTATAAAGGTCACTTCATAGAATTCAGTAGATATGATGTTAATAGATTCCTTATAAACCCGTCTGTAGACAGACAGCGTTGAAAGTTTTAGAGGCATTCTATGAAGGTTACATTATGGAGTTCAGTACATGCGGCGTCAACACGCTTTCTGTTGTGCATGAAATGACGTGTTCCTATAGACAGGTCCTATGGAAAACACTCTGCAAGTTTCTATTGAGTTTATTTAGACCCTATAGCAACTCATTAAGGGTCTTAAAGAAAACTAAATCCATTTTCGTAAGGGGGGCATGGCGGGACAGCTGCTAGGATTAGTCAAGCTGCAGTTTTGATATCGCAGATTTTTCCTTTCACCTTCTGTCTCTACTTGATATAAATAAAGGTTTCTCCGATTGATCAGCTTAAGGATTGGCCCAGCGCTCGCTCTGTTAGTCCGCTTACCGTCTATTTTGTGGCATACTTCTCGTGCGGGCAAGATTACTCCGTCCGCTCTTGTGGCGTTGTGGATGTGAACGGTTTGATTGAAGTCATTGACAAAGCTCCGATTTTAAAGGGACCGACGACACGTCAGAACGTTTAAACGGATCTCTGGGCATTTGGAAATACCCTGAATCATTTTGGCGGAGTACAGCATCGTTCCGCGACTTGAGTAGAATTTGCATCTTTAAATTATGTTTGAAAATCGCGGCAACCGTAACGTGACCTTCCTTGATGGTGAAGCCACGGTACAGTGGTGCGGAGTCTTTAATTTGCTGTACTTCGACTTCTGCTGTTCGTAAAAACATAGTCAGTGTATAAAAACGCGTCGCCGCTCTATTCCTTGCTTACTACGCAGCAAAACGAGTCCACGCTAAGAACCTGCGCTGCCTTCGCGGCGACCGGAAACTTGCTTTTAACCATATGGCGCAAGCCTGCGCGTCTCTCAGGCGTTTCGTGCATGCGCTGTGTGGCGAGATGAGCCTGGCGCAAACGCACCCGACGGCTGCCAGCCACCGTTTGCATCATGTGTTGCACATGAGACTCCATAGGCAGAAGATCTCGATAAAAAATGTTTCGCGGTGCTTTTCTTGTTTCCATTCCGTTATTTAACGCTCTGACTAGTAAGCTTTCTGTGGAAATGAAAAAGCAGGTACCTTGAAAATTGGTTGTCGGTCCCTCTTGTCAGAGCCGCCGCTGTGTTGTCGCATACGCAATTCAATTTTTTTTTCGCCATCAGTGCAATACATTATGACCGAGGAGCTCGCGGGAACGACTATCGCTGGATAGCTTGACAAAGCCGTGAACACTTAACCCTCTCCTCTCGTTTCAATCTATGTTGCGCGTTAAAGTAGTTCCTCAACAACTAAGCCACCTTCCGCCATCTTGCGTCATGCAGTGCGGTATTTCTTTGGTGTACACTCACGCCATGTGGTCTCTCCACTCGTGCACCACGCGCCTGGCGTCGGCCACGCTGATGGCGCCCCCGTTGTGGGTGTCACGAAGTGCAAACTCCTCCTTGAGCAGACGAACCTCCGCGGGCTTGAGCAGCGACACCAGCTCCTTCTGCGCAGACACTGTTGCTATCACTTCAACTGTATAACACCTGCCGTGCCATTCGGTATCCGAACACTCCAACTCTTAACACCCGCTAACGCCTGCTGCGCCATTCGGTGTCCTATCACTTCACCTATTAACACACGCCAACACCTGCTGTGCGATGCGGTACCCTATCACTCCAACTCGAAACATCCGCTAACACCTGCTGTGCAATTCGGCGTCCTATCACTCCAACTCTTAACACCCGCTAACACCTGCTGTGCCATTCGTTGTCCTATCACTCCAACTCTTAACACCCACTTACACATGCTGTACCATTCGGTGTCCTCTCACTTCAATTTTTAACACCCGTTAACACCTGCTGTGCCATTCGGTGTCCTATTACTCCAACTCTAACACCAGCTAACACCTGCGATGCAATTTGGTGTCCTACTACTCCAACTCTGAACACCCGCTAACACCTGCGATGCAATTTGGTGTCCTACTACTCCAACTCTGAACACCCGCTAACACCTGCTGTGCCATTCGGTGTCCACAACCTCACGCTCAGCGTATCGTACGCGATAATGAGGTTATAATGTCTCTCGCCGATTTTGGAGCCAGGAGTGAGCTCCGTGGACACCGGAAAAGCGAAAAAAAAATTGATTGAGGTAGGCAAGACTTTAGGACGAATCAGAAATTCACCTTGGTAGGGCGCATTTCACCGCTGCATTATAGACGGGACACCAATGACACCTAATATAGCGCCAGTAATGCCGATAATGCCGTTAATGCCGTAGCGTGGCGGTCGGCACGTGGCTATTTTAGTCTGAAAGACCAGCACTCGTTGCCGTACTCGGTGAGCACGGTAACGTCATCAAATGATAAAACTTGCTGTGTCAAGTTCTCACGAGCTAAATATTCTACGTGCCTACCACGACGGCACGGCATTATCGTACCTCGTATGGCATAAGCTGGCGCTGCTAAAACTCTCTGTAAGGGCACATCACCGAAACCCTTAAGGGAACCTGTTGCCGACACGTCGCCTTGATATAACCTTGCTCATCGAAGCGGTGTCTACTTATTTCGCGAGCGAAAGCCTCTGCCGGGCGCGGCAGATGCACTTTGTGCGGTGACAGCGGAACGAGCCATTTTTTTGTGTCTTGTACGGCGCCGCCGGTGATGCGGTTCCCAAGGGCTCGGAATGGATGCAACGGTAAGGAGAGCGGCTTGATAACGGCATAGCAGCGTGCTGAAATGCCTCCCATCTCTCTCTCTCATATATGTATATATATATATATATATATATATATATATATATATATATATATATATATATATATATATATATATATATATATATATATATAGAGAGAGAGAGAGAGATGAGAGAGAGAGAGAGAGAGGCCTGACGAGTAGCTCGTGCCGTTATATGCAAATGCCGCGGGCTGTTTCACCCGTGCGTTGCGAGACGCTTCTAAGTGCGCGTCAGCTGCTCGCGTCAGGAGTTGGAGCGCGCGCGCGCGCGCGCTGTCTTTTCTCGCCGACCCTCGAGTGGTGTGTTTTTTTTTGTGTGTGTCCGTGTTTGTGTGTGTTTTATTGTGTTCTATTCTCCAGCTCCTCATTCGTAGAGCGCGCGTTACGACGTTTGCCTCCTCCAGCTGCGTCAGCTTTTACCGCCATGACATCCGCTAAGCACAACATTTCTTTTGCGTTTTCTTACTGCGCGTTTGTTTCGAACACTTTTAAAAGAGAAAGCTGCGCTTTCTAGCCACGACGCTGCTGTAGTAGTAAGAAGGCTATAAGATGAGCGCAGAAGCAGGCAGCGTTGTTAGCATGTAATCTTTGTTTTTTTTCTCTCTTTTTTTTTTCGTGTTTTGTTTCACCTTCCTGTGGGTGAAGTATATATCATTATAAACAAAATATACCCATAGCTGCGAGGTCTTGCAGGATAACATTCCCGCTGAAGTCCGGTGACCCCACCGATAGCCTGCTTTAGATCCCCTTGAGTGCGCTAATATAATAATTTCTGGTGTTTTACGTCCCAAAACCGCGGTATGATTATGAAAGACGCCGTAGTGGAGGTCTCCGAAAATTTATACCACCTGGGTTCCTTTAACTGGCGCTGACATCGCGCAGTACACGGGCCTCAACGTTTCGCCGTCTTCGAAACAAAGCCGCCGCTGCCGGGACTCGCTTGAATATGGTAGCTGACTCACGCAACTTCTCACTGTGCTCTCTCTGACGCACGCAAGTTTTCACTATGCTCTCTCGTTGATGGATATCTGCGGTCATTATTTCCCCACTGTTCATTGTTTCCGAAAAGCAGTGATGTCATGAGCGAAGCTCGCCGAGGCTTGTCATTGTTCCGTACAAAACTCGGTGTATGGAGTACGCACCAAAGGTGTATCGGAAACAAAGCCTCGGTGCCCTCTCTAGTTAAACTGAAACAATTGTTGTTCGCACCCAGTTAACGTTTCTCACAACCAGATCAGAACGCATTAGCTGCACTACACATTACGATTTCCTCGAGCCCTTAATGCTAACGTAGTGAGAACGCTAGCCGGACTGCAACGGGAATCGAACCTAGGCGGTGTGCGTGATAACCGGGTGGTCTACCAAAGAGCCCTATCAGCGGCTGAAGCTTCTTCTGAAAAAAAAATACGCTGTACGTGGTGAATAGCGAAGCATATCCATGTATACCAGTTACATGACTGCTGCACAGTTACATGACTACTGCCATACAGGACAACAAAGACCTCATGGTGACATATCATGAGATCCTTAGCCATTTCAGAAAGCAGAGGCAAACATATCCACACCCACACCAACAACTTGATAGATCTCAAGCCGCAGACCTACGACGATTGCAAACGCACACTCTTAAGAATCCTGCACACCTACACAGGCTACATCCGCATTTACATCCATCACCAGCCTGTCCTTGGTGCGGGTACGTCCACGCTGACATGACGCACATTCTGTGGGGCTGTACAAGTAATCTACAGTTGTACAAAGAGGATAATATCAGACCAGTTCTCCTTGAAGATCGCTGGCGGACTGTCTTGACCAGCTCAGAACTGACAGACCAATTATGGGCTGTCCAGCGCGCCAGGACTATCGCCGAGAGGTTACCCCCCTCGGCTATGGAACACCCGGTGGTTTAGCCCGGGCCAACGAACTCGTTGGCTTCCACAATAAAGCTTTACCATACCATACCATGGTACAGCAAGGAGGTGGAAAGGGGAAGTGAGGCTGAGGGGGGGGAGAAAGAAGGAGAGCAGTAAAGAATGCTTGTGTTGTATTGTATTTGATAGCATAACAAGAGGGTGGGAAATGAAATTGAAGGTGGGGAGGAATGATGTGAGAGTGAGGAAGAAAGAAATAGGGAGGGGTGGTGGTAAACCACAGCATACGCATGCACAGTGTGGTATGGAGCAAGGAGCTGCGGAAGAGAAGTGAGGCCGAGCAGAAAGGAAAGGAAGAGGCTGAGGCCACCGGTGACGCAGTGTGGGGTTGCAAAGGGAGTTGGGAGGGAGGAGGAGTGGTGTGAGTGAGGAAGAGGGAAATGACTAGCCGAGAGGGTAAGGCATAGCATATCCATGTACAGTACGGTATAGCAAGGAAGCGGGAAACGGAAGTGAACGTGATGATGGGGAAAAGAGGAGCGGAAGGCCACCAGCTCCGCTGTGACCTGACCTTGCGCTCATGGTGCAAGCTGCCCACAACATTTTTAAATGCAAAGCATTTTTAGCGAACTTCGGCGACTGAGCGTATCTATCTATCTATCTATCTATCTATCTATCTATCTATCTATCTATCTATCTATCTATCTATCTATCTATCTATCTATCTATCTATCTATCTATCTATCTATCTATCTATCTATCTGCCTACGACTCTGCTCTCCTAGCCGTTTCGTTAAGGGGATGTGTACAAAAACTGGTATGCCACAACACGACTGCATGACGAACATAAATGACATGTCATAACATGAGAAGAGAAGCTCAGGGCACGATGGAGGCCTGAATCGATGAACAGATGGCTAAACACGATTGAGAACAGGGAATGTCGCAGGAGCCAACGTTTCGACAAGTGGACTTGTGTTCGTCAGGACAACGAGGAAACGTTGGCTCTTGCGACATTCCCTGTTCTGAATCGTGTTTAGCGATTTGTTCATCAATATCATAACATAAGAATCATGACATGCGTGTCATGATTCTAATCATGACAGTCATGATTCGTGCTCTTGCGGCCTTTTCGTTAACTTCATATGTACCAAAATCGGTATAGCGAGGCAACAATGCAGATCCATTTTACGTTCCTGTTGCGTGCTTCGCGTTTCACTGATTCCAACTGCACGCAGGATCTGCCATTTTTTTCCCTCCTCAAACAGCGAAGGGTCAACGGCACGCAGACATCTCGCTCACGTCGGTGTGTCGCTGTCGCAGGAGCTGCAGCACGAAGCGGGTGAGCACCTGCGACCACGAGATGCACCCGTCGTGGTCGCGGTCGAAGCGCGCGAAGTCCTCTCGCAGCAGCGCCATCACCCCTTGCGGCAGCGACCCTTGCTCGTCCCGCGTTCCCGCGTAGAGGCGCTCGTGCATCGAGACGAAGCGAGGCCACGTGAGGGCGTCCGCCATCAGCTGCTGGTCGGCGTCCATGCCGACGGCGTCTAGGGCACCGTGCAGCTCGGTGTCGCTCAACAGAAGCTCCAGCGTCTCCTGCGCGATGATGATGATGGTTGTGGTTCGGTTTAAGAAAGGAGGCTAACTTCCGCAGTCCACGTCGGGAGCATGGCTAAGCTAAAGTATCAGCCGCGGTGGTGTAGTGGTTACGGTACTCGGCTGCCACCCAAAATACGCGGGTTCGATCCCGGCCGCGGCGGTCGCATTTTCGATGGAGGCGAAAATGCCAGAGGCCCGTGTACTGTGCGTTGTCAGTGCACGTTAAAGAACCCCAGGTGGTCTAAATTTCCGGAGCCCTCACACTACGGCCTTTCTCTCCTCTCTATCTCTTTCACTTCCTTTCCCCACCCCCACGGACGCTTAGCCGTGCTCCCTACATGGGCTGCAGAAATTAGCGTCCTTTCCTAACCGAACCACAATCATCATCATCATCATCATCATCATCATCATCAGTCAATCCCTAAATCTTTTTCAACTACCTCCTCTCCCGGCACCCTCTTGCTCAAAGCCCGCGTAGGCAGCTATGTTCTTCCTGAACACGTGGAGCGGAGCACACGCGCGCACATAGCGTCCGGCCGACAACATACGCGTTCCTATCGAAATATGATAGTAGACGTGCCATATGTGAGGGAACGCCTACTGAAGCGCCACTTTCTTTGACGTTCTCTCGCTGCAGCATTCAAGTAAACGCTTGAGGAAGAACGTGGCTGCCAAGAGCAACGACGTGAAGTTATATCCGCCAGCGGCACATCAAAGCTTTTCCATACTTAAAAATGAAAAAAAAAATATCTAGGGACTTTAGCCTAAGCGCCCGTGGGGGTGGGGGGAAGGGACTGAAAGAGATAGGAAGGAGAGAAAGGCCCTGGTGGTGGGCTCGGGAAATTTTGACAACCTGGGGTTCTTTAACGTGCATTGATATCGCACGTTAAAGAACCCCAGCTTGTCAAAGTTTCCGGAGGAGTCACAGCAGCGTTGGCTAAAGTTTCGCTTCGATTTGTAAGTGGTCAATTTCATAGCGAAGCATATATAAGTGGATAGGCTTGCTTGCGTTCCTTGTCGTCCGAATGGAAAAACTATGGACCTATCCCGGCAAAGACCGCGTGTGCTGCCGAAAGGTTCAAGCATTACGTTAATAATAATAATAATAATAATAATAATAATAATAATAATAATAATAATAATAATAATAATAATAATAATAGAAATGGTTCACTCAGTTTGCGCTGAGAAATAACTTTCTGTCGTCTCCCAGTGCCAGTCTAGGCGAAGCCGCCTGGATAGCTGAGTTCGTCGTCCTCCCGTTGGTTATTAACGACGATAGTCTTTCTTGGAATACTTCAACGCAGAAATTTCGTCTGTCTGTTTGTCTGCTGTCCCACGGTTCAGGCCCCCGGCCAAAGCTTAAGCACTTGCCTAACGCCCAGTCATCTTTAACTGGTAGCTGCGTTCATACTTGTGAACATTGTCGATCAAAAAGCAGTTATTACGCATAACTGAGGCGCAACATCAAAACGTAAGTAGTAGGTGGTCTCTTCCTTTACTAGAAAGTACATAGATACGTAATTGTAAAGACCCTAGCGTTTGTGAGGCTGCGCTAAAAATGCTGCGCTATGCACGAAAAAGGCCTCTGCGGACGATTTGGTGCTGCCACCTGGCAGTTGCCCAGGGATTCTGCACAAGCTCATGTCTCCCGACAGCGCTGCCAGATAGCGTCCATATCTCACGCAACGTAGTACGGCCGGCAGAAGACTCGTTTTTCGACGACATTTGCAGCGGAGCATGCAGATACGTGACCAATTTTTCTTCTCAGGACCACACTTAAGTTCTCGCTCTCCCTCTGTCGCAGCAATCCACTCATGAACAAATGAGGACATGTTGTTGCCCAAATCACGTAACGCTATGTCACGTGGTATTGCATAATGCCAGAGAAATTACGGCTAGCTTAAACAGCTTTACTGTTAAAACTGTCATCCCTGATAAATTGCGGCTTACGTAAGCAACTTTGGCGCTAAAAGAAAGAAAGAAAAGAAACGAGAAAAGAAAGAGAAGAAGCCGTGCACACGCCAAGCTTCGGTTGCCTCTATTTTGCCCATAGGTGAAGGACTGTTAAATTTCTTAAATTTGGAGTACCCGCCTATTGCCTGACGGACGACGAAATCGCGCTAGCTACGGTGACATCGAATCTGCGCCCTACTGTCTCGCCACAAGGGACGACACAAAATCCCGTTGAGCTATCACCAGTTCCGTATGACACTCACGCATTTCATGCAGGACCACGCGTGCCGGTCGAGTAGCGCTCCGCGCGGCTGGTTGGGCAGTCCGGCGGCCCGCAGGCAGCGCAGGTGGAAGCTGTTGCCGCATATGCGACACTTGAGCATGTCCTCGAGCAGCGTCTTCGGGTGGGGCGGGTGGTGACCGTGGGAGTGGCACACCTCGCACAGCGGCTTTTCCACGCGCATCTGCTGCGAAGGCATGTAACACGGCATTACTATAGTAAGGTACCCGCCGTGTGACACGACACGAATGTCGATGCAGAGTGTTAGCTCGTTTGCGAACCTAGCTGTTTGCTTACCTAAGTGTTGTGAATTTAGACGTTTTCGAGCTTAGCTTGTGTTAGCAGTGCTGAGGTATGACAGTGCTCACGGAATGAAGCAGAGTGCCTAGGCGTTGGATCAAGAGCGCACTAGAGTTACTGTCTGTGCTCATACAGTACTGTACTCTATACCGTACGGTATAGAGTACAGCCATCTACAGTATTGTACTCTGTAGTACTGTACAGTAATATATCTATAGTACAGTACTATACTCTACCGTACTGTACCGTAGAGTACCATAGAGTAGTACTGTACAGTACTATACAGTACTTTATATACAGTATATACAGCATATGCAGTACTCTATATGCTGTATATGTGGGAGCATGTACAGTAACTCCAGTATGTAGAGCACTGTAGAGCTCTAGAGCACTGTACACTGCTCTAGAGCTCTACAGCGCTCTACAGTGCTCTAGTGTGTCCTACGGTAACTCTAGTGTAAATGGCTATAAAGTTACTCTAGAACACACGCTCGCGCGTTTACTCGAAGTAAACGCGCCACATGGCCACGAACCTTGCAAGTAAATGTGGTCTGGACTCTCATGCGAGTGTGCGCTGATGACGCTGATCCGACACAAGCTAAACACGGTGGAAGTGAAAGCTTGTGGGTCGTCTCCTGACATTCTAGTGTAACCGATTTACATAATAAGGCTAACCTACGGCTTGAGCAGCGTAGGGTAGTGTCTAGATTGAAATTCGTTTACGAGCTTTATCGCTGTGACTTCAAATTAACACGGGAGCGTTAGCTTCGAACTCCTTTAAAAGTTTCAGCGAGGACGCATTACTGTAAAGCTTTCAGACAACCAATTAGCCGCATTAATGTCCAAAAATTCTCTCTCTTTCCTCGAGCAATTTTTCTATTAGAATAGATTAGCTGAAGAAGCGGTGAACTTTGTCTCGCTAGATTCACTTACTCATAGTATCAGTAACGCTAATTTTCTTGATGTAAATGGCTGACATAGAAACGTATCGTTTTGAGTGTAACTCTCTTGTATTGACAATAGATGTCTAGCGCCTTGGTGTACTTTCCATTTATGTACTTGTGGTTCATTTTTTTTTATTACATTTATGCCAAGCCATTCAATGTATTTACCTTATTGTCTGTTTGCATTGTTTGTACACTCTCTCGCATGGGCCTGGGGAAGGCCTGCGGTATCAGAAAATAAATAAAAAAATAACAATAAATATGATCCCTATAGGTTCACCAGTTCCAGTTGGTAAGCGGTGCGTATTGTGTGATGCTGGGTTCCCCACGTGAACATGGGGGAAGTGGATGAGCCGAAGCCAAAAAACATAGTCATTATGCGCTCCCAATAACTTCCGCAACGTTGAATATGCCTGACTAGCGCTCCGGGCTACAAACTTAAGGCATTAAATGGTCGTTCACTTATTGCGTGCCCCACTTAACGACCTTGTTACATCTGCCATTGTGCTCTAGAGCACGTAAACATCGCGTATGTTATATCCATATTGATCGATTGATTGATAGAGCTCTCCAGGGCCCTTTGTCAAATCGTTCTCACACCTTTTAACCCTGACAACTTTCTGGTCTTCTGGTAAATAAAAATTCTAATGTGAATTTATTTGATAGATTGATCGTAGAGCTGTGAGAATATCGAGTTTTCCGAATACGAATTGAATAAGGGTGTTCCTCCCTGAATATGTTATAGAATATGGCAGCGCAATTGTACATTCAGGAATAATATCTTATTTAACCGATAATTATTTCTAAGAAATCAGCTAATAAACTCTAGCGCAGAGTATGTTCCTGTTACGGACATATTGCGCTGACTAGCTTGTTCGATCGTGATTGTGCCGATAAAATATCATAATGCAAAGCAAGCGGTAACTGATACAAAAAAATTAACACCGTCTTCCCAAAGGGAACCCTGATGGGATGCGAAGCAGCAGCGTTGCGCACGGGTGGCGTCATGGGTTGAACGGCGCTAACGCGGGTGCTTCGCATCCCATCAGGGTTCCCTTTGGGAAGATAGTGTTAATTTTTTGCGCTTACGTTAGGCGGGCGTCATGTTTACTGCGCGTGAACCGACGAGTCGGCGGTGTAGCGAGCGGCGGTCGCGGTAGCGGAGCGAGCGGCGGTAGCGGCAGGTGTTGCGGGCGAACGGACGAGGCGGCAGCTGCGGGCGCTGCGGCGAGCGCGCGGCAGGCGAGGGAGAGTGTGACGTCAGCGCGCACTGCGAGGGGAGCGTGACGTCAACTCGCAGCTGCGGCGTGACCTACTTGGCACCGCTCCAACACCTGCGGCGAGGGGAGCGCGTTGCGGCGCGTTCGTACGGAGGCACGGAGGGACAGCGTTACACAGGCTAGTCAAAGAGCTGCTTCGCATCTAAAAAAGGCCATTACAGAGGAATAGTAGTCGTTCCACATGGTCAGGCCACCGCTAAACATGCCGAAGAGGTACTTCACAAAGAGGCAGCTGTGAATGGCAAGGAAGCACGTTTTGGTTATGTCTCAAAAGCCTGCAATACATCAACATGATTGCACGAGCGCCAACAGCGCTAGCGGGCACGTATGCGCGTATAGATTCAAGTGCCTATTGCGGTAGTGCACACTCTCCTCACTGGCAGCCACTGCGCCTCTGCGTACTACCGATACTTACGCGTGTAGGCATCGACAGTCTGATCCCGTAGCGGAAGCACAGAGGATCGATAATTTCCGGCAAGATGACTGCATGGCACATTTGATCTTTCCAATGCTTGAATCACACCGAATATTCGAAAATTTCGAGTACCCCACTTTCGAATCGAGTACGGTTATCCAAAATGTAATATTCTCACACTCCTAACTGATTGATTTGTTGATGGACTGATTGACTGTTCGTTTGATTGATTGATTGATTGGTTCATTCATTCATTCATTCATTAGTATATGCCCTGATTCTCGATGAAAAAGAAAATGAGGTCGTACCCAATAAAACGTGTATTTTCTCTGCCGTCACGAATGTGAACGGGCACGCATATACCAATTCTCCAGATTTTTCAATTGACACACGTTGTGCGAGTTCGACAAAGAAGCAAACAAGGAAAAAAAAACTAACAATATAACTATTTAAAGCCACGAGTCCACTTGCATTCATAGCAGTATCACAATGGTTACGAAGACAAGAAAAGAAACGCTGCTTTTTGCCCTTTTCGTGAATCGAAATGGAAGCGTGATACACTGCATAAGTTTTACTTTGTCTTGATATCACACATGTGTCTCTTTGCGTAGACGAATGCAATAAGACTCAAATACCTGCGAGAAATACCCAAGAGGCGCACCCATGTTTTATATGCATTACGTATATGAATATTTCTATTCCATACAGCTTTATAAACGTGCAGATACGAAGCGCACGCATAAATACTCACGTATGAATAAGCAGATACGACAGAAGCCGATATGACTGTGAGTTGAAAGGTGGACCTTGTTGCGCTACTTGTGGGGCATACGGGCCTTATGGTTATTAGTTTTTTTTTCGTGTACATTGTACTCACGACGGGCAAGTCCTGCTCGTAGTCCAGATAGTCGACGCCGGACGACGCAGGCTCCGTCGTACCCGGGGAGTGGTCGCCCGCAGGGTGCGTGTGCTTGCGACGGTGCTTGCGGCCTCTGCGCATGCGCACAACTATAAAGGAGCCGTACCTTGTGACCGTAGTTGCTCCAGCAGCCCCTTCAGTCCCAGTGTATTTGTGCACGCGGATTTTCTTTATTTCTCCTTTTTTTTTGTCAACGTTATCAACTAGCGTCCACGAAAGAGCATTATACATCGAGTCTTGGAGAAAGTGACTATTCTGCATGTAGAATGTGTCCTCATTTTGCTTCAATGTACAGCGCATTTTTTCCGATATCATATTGCTGAAGCCACTGTAATACTCGTTGAGTCTTTCAACGAAGTGCCTTCTGGGACCAATGTTCAAATGGGTAATTTTTTTTTGTTAGCCCGCCATGAATACAAGCAATCGGAAATTGCACACCCAATTCCGGCCTCAGGTACGAGTTTTCGCACGATGCGATGATACGTTAAGCATATACATTCGTCAGTACATATGCTTAGCAGGATTCCACTGCGTCGAAAACCTCATGCCACATGTCCAATAACCTCGTATGAACACATATGAATCATACGTGTTCTCGGATGATTCATACCAGGTTATTGGATACGTGGTATATGTGGCATGTGAGATTTTTCGATAGGGTTAGGTGGCTGACCTCAGACTAAATAGATATTTATTTACGCTATAATTACGAATAATTTCTGGAAATGCTCAAATCAACATCTTGCGGCATCGTTGTTCCTAAAATAGCGTATCATGTGCCACGAAACTAAGTTGGGCATGCTCGGCACGCTTACAAGCGCCCCATCATTGGGTGTGTGGGACTGAATGGGATATTTAGCACTATGCGAGAATGCCTTAGGTCAAGATTTAAAGTCGCGGCCACAGTTCCAAGCATCCCGGGTATTTTGATGACTGTCTTCAGAGGCACCCCTCCTCCAAATGGGTAGGATATAAGTAGCCACGTATCGTGTTTGTTATATTCGCTGAAAGAGGGTATGCGAACAGAGATTTTTGAGACCGCGAATGGAATCCGAATTAACCATTGGTGGAAGTAAATGGAATGAAATTTCGAATGTTTTACGACTATTTCTGGAATATTGGACAGCTGTTCCTACAGTTCATCTTAATGGGTCTTCGAGTCCTCGTATTCAGAACACCAGAATTTTATAGAGCACACAGAACGAATAAAATTTAAACGAAGAGGCGTGAAAGCAGAGCGGCAATCTCAACAATTTCAGTCCGAAATAGAGAAAGTCTTGTGTTTTTTGAAAGCAAGAATATCCTTATGCGAAAACTAGACATTCGACTGTGAAATACGGCGGGGGGAGTAGCTCTGGGCTACTCTTCAGTACGTGCCGGTGATCACCATTGTAGCGCGGCCTATAGACACGAGAGTACACATGTCTACCGTAGCACTCGGACAGTCAGCTCTTTGATGAAAGAATAAGGTACGTATCCACGAACCTGCCTCTCCCTTATCGCTTGTTCTCCTTATCTTCCCTGCGCCCTTCTCGTGTTTTATGGACAAATTAGTCCGGTATCTGCAAAGAAGCCTTATGATAGTCCTTCGCACAGTTTATCACTTTAGTCCACTTGCCTCGCGTCAATATCACATCTGCGATAAGGAATATTGGCGATAAGAATAAGGTAGGCTTGTGAATACGGGTCTTGAAATGTGCAGCAGTTTGGCCTGAGCAAAGGTACGGCTTTCTGAGCCGACGCACTGGTATAACTGGCTGTGAACGTGAGATAAGAAATCTGTAGAGATGTTTCTTAGATAATATGGCACCGCACATTTTGAAACTACTCGATATATAGCCGAAGTTGAGATAAGCATACGTGGTGTTTATCATATCACTCACGTTGTTACCGGGCTCCTCCTGAACATGTCAAGGACTCTGCCGGGTAGCATCGGGAAGCTCTCTAATCTAAGAAGCGCGTTGAGCGCAGACAGCTGCCTCGCGAACAATGGTGGGAAGAAGTTATTGCTGCTCATTAACAGCCGTAGAGGGCATGGCTTTTCATACCGTGGACAAAGCTTCGCAGTGGCCCCACGCCTTTTCACGTGCTTTAGTACGCCTCGCGTAGAGGGCGCACACAGCGCTACATATGGATGCCTGGGCCGCTTCGTTGTTACCTTGCAAAATCCGTTGGTGCTGAGGTTGTACGCGTTAATAGGCATTAAATCGAGTGATCAGTCAGGTTAAAGCAAAACACGAAATTGTTCAAAGAGCGCAGTAAAATGGAGACGGTCCGAAATAAATGCGGTAGACCCTTACAAAAATTACCATATATGGCGATATCAGGAATTGGGCATGTTTGGCTATATATATGGCACAGTGCACGTATGTGGCCGTATTTGCCTAAATTATGATAGAAGCACATATGGCAATGAAAGACCAACACGAGGAACGCCATGTAAGGCTCTATCACGTACCGTGCTAATACGGCCACATACTGACATGTGCCACATATGGCCAGATATGCGTATATGGCCATATACGCATGTCTGGCTATATGTGGCACGTGTCCGTACGTGGCCGTATTTGTCCAATACGTATCAGAGTCCTACATGACATTCCTCGTGTTGGTCTTTCATTGCTATATATGCTCCTATCACGATTTATGAAAATACGGCCACATACGGGCACTGTGCCATATATAGCCATATATAGCCATATATAGCCTCATATGCCCAATCCTATTATCGCAATATATGGGATTTTTGTAAGGGATCGACAAAGACAAACTCTTGGGGACTTATATGACGCGGAATAAGTACCACCGGTATAGAAGACCTTAAAGAACGTACTTAGGGTCTATACTCTGTTTCACTAGTTCCGTGCGGCAGAGCCATTGCGACGAGGCCATCGAGCGCAGGCTTCTCGCGAAGCGAGACATAGCGCCAGTGTTCGGAGAGATGCGCCTGCCGAGCCACCTGTGCCAATAGATGGCCCACCTCCTCCTTGAAGGCTCCCGCTGCCACTACAGCGCTCGACATTGGCAGATTGTATGGCGCAGAGGGAGATGTTTAACGTGTGTTCGCCCTCCTGATTGGCCGAATAGGCCTGTAGCTTCCGCAGTGCTGCGCTGAACTACTGAAACAGAGTATAGTTTTGTTGATGGATATATGACAGGATGTGTAAGAGCTCAAGAAGCGCACGGCGTCAAAGCCAAGCGGCGCTTGTACCAAACAGTGTCTACCTTTGCCTAGTGATTTTCGTTTGTGCCATGCATCTTTTATTTTCTAAATTACTCGTGCACTCATAAGTCATGTCATGGATGTGCGAACTAGACCAACACACAGACTAATAGGGAAGAAAAAAAAACAAAAAGAAAACGTCGATTTAACCCAAAACAGCCCATGCAAAGGGCGAGTGCGAATGCAAATCGCAGCCCGAGGCTGGACGGCGCCGTGCCACAACAGTGAACTGGGCATTCCAAGCTTCTAAGGGGATTCAGCGCTACACCAGTATTCGTCACTCCCTGGATCTCATTCGTTCGCGATATTAACAACAATGTCTCGGCGTGCGGTGCCTACATGCCATCTTATCAACAAGAGTAAACTCTCTCTCGCGACGGTGACGAGTTCTTGCGAGTAGACTAGCGACATAGCAGGAGAGGAAGATTTATTTCACCTTGTTCAACGCGGCAAGATGACTCGCTGTTAGCCTTGCTTTACCTAAGCATATCTGCGTGACCACACGTAGCTTCTCCTCTGCCTAATTGGGTTCCTTTGTTTTCATTCCTCTATCATGTAAATATCAAAGTGTACAACTACAGGCCTAGACACTGGGCAAAACCTTGTCACGCGTTGCCGCTGTGCGCACAGCTTGGTAACCGCCAGCACTAATGATGATGATGGTTGTGGTTCGGTTAAGGAAAGGACGATAATTTCTGCAGCCTATGTCGGGAGCACGGCTAAGCGTCCGTAGGGGTGGGGCGAAAGGGAGTGAAAGAGATAAGGAAGAGAGAAAGACCGTAGTGGAGGGCTCCGGGAATTTCGACCACCTAGGGTTCTTTAAGTGCACTGACAACGCACAGTACACGGGCCTCTGGCATTTTCGCCTCCTGCACAGAGACACACTCTCTACTTACAGTGGCGACCCGAATTTGCTGAGGAACTTTCGTCGGTGCGAGGAGGACGGCTGGGACCAGCGTTGGTTGAGCGACGCCCTCTCGGCGTTCGTGTAGAGCACGTCGCTGGACAGAGTGCCGGCTGGAAGGCTCATCGTAGGACGATGTGTCCCACGCTGACTGCCGCTCCCCCTCGGCACTATCTTCTTCCTCCTTCTTCGCGCCCTGTGTTTCTTTTTGGGCCTACTTGGTGCATGCATTGACACGTGCCTACTCTGGTGGGGCATGGGCTATTGCGTGGCTAAGGATTAAAGATGAGAGATGAGGGAGTGGGGGAGGAAAAGAGAGTGTATTTGTGAACATTATACGGAGATTATTTTAAAGTCGAGATTTATTATGCACAATATTACACGTTATTACATGTGAACATGTGCGATGTCTTGTAATACTGACGGGGTCTCCTGGTCAAGAACGCAAGAGAAAAAAATAGGGGGTGGCAACCAAGGAGTGAGCAGTATTGTAAGAGCAAGAAGATTCCATAACAGCATATTCGCGATGTATCAGAGAATGACGAATCAAATTAAACAGTAGAAGAAACTGAACATAGAAGTCGAATAAAGAAATGTGTGCAGGTAATTTGATACGGCAAAGGTCACCAAGCGTTTTGAGGCATATTATCGGAGAGGCACACTTGGAAATGAAAAGAAAAAGGCAATTGACAGAAACAGCAATCAACAGGAATATGAACTGAAACCCAAAAGAAAGAGGAACTACGACTGAACAAATGTTGATTGATTGATGACAGTTGGTTGGTTGATTGGTGACAGTAAAGGTCCGAAAGGACCTTCATTGATGGTCAGCGTTGGTCATTGTTTGTCAGTGCGGTCGTTGTTGAAAAGGAGTCGGAGAGGTGGGCGTTGTCAGTCGAGTCTGTTCCTCCACTACGGCTAAGATGTTTTAGAGTAACACAGAGGCATATCGTGAATACCGCTGTTTTGTGACGAGACGGGCAGTTGTGGTAAT
>JABSTT010003766.1:0-26232 GCA_013339685.2 Hyalomma asiaticum | reverse complement strand
ATTCAGAAACGGCAGTCAAGACCGAGAGGGGAAGCCCTGCGACCAAAAGACGGCTTACCTGATTACGAAAACTGGACGTGACTTGGTGTGGGCACGATTTCTGGAGAGCCACCTCCTGTTTGCCGCCTTCGTTAAGAGCAACAACCTTATGCCCACGCAAGCTGGTAAAGATAGTGGGTTCGCCGTTTTACCTAAGGGAACGCACAACGAAAAAGTTCTTGCGGCGGTCAACAAGAACTTTGCCCCCGTGAAGAAAAGTGAAGTGCGTATAAAGTGTAAAGCCATCGATCTTTGTAAGCGTTTAGATATTGTTAAGCTTGCTAAGGACATTTCTAACAGCAAAAGCAATAGTTTGACGGTGTTTTTCACTGCCAAGACATAGCCCGAAATACCTTTTAGAACTATTATTAGTGAAGAAGGATCATGGCAGAACTGCGTCAGCAAATTTTTGTTAAAGAATCTCAAGTCGCTAGTTGTTAAGGACCCCTTTCTTGTGAAGAATTCAGCCGCAGTAGCGCAGTTTATAGAGGGAAATGATGATGTTGGTTTTGGTTTTTAAGTAGACGTGCAACATTTGTTTCATACTCTCAGGGCCCGAGGGCATTACAGAGAGGAGTGGCTTAACGACGTGTTATTAAGTTGAAGGCGGCAGGCTCTTTTATTGCAACAACGGAGGCAGGAAGGTGGTTCCAGTCACTGCTTGTTCGTGGCAAGAAAGAAGCACAATAAGTGTTAGTGCGGCATAATGGAACTAACTTTAAGATGACGATCTAACCGCGGAGATACGTAGTCTGGAGGAAGGAAAAGATCGTTTTTGAGTGTTGGGTTGGTGTGAAAAGTTTTATGAAAGAGGATTAAGCGGAAATACTGACGGCGTGACTTAAGTGTCGGTAGACCTAATGTAGCTTTCATTGAAGACGCACTGGCGTAGCGGGAGTAATTGGAGAAAACAAAACGAACGGCACGATTCTGAACAGATTCAAGGACTGCGCATAATACGGAGCTAGATGGATCCCATATAGAGCAAGCGTAATTCAATTTGGATCTAACGAGCGTGGTGTACAATTTAAGTTTTAAGTCTGAGGGGACGGATGAAAAATTACGGCGTCGAAATCCAAGCATGCGATTACCGTTATTAACTACATGTTCAACATGCATATTCCAGGAATGGTTGTGGGTTAAATGTACGCCAAGATAGCGGTAGCTACTAACTGGGCTTAAAGTGGAGTTGTTGAGGGTATAAGATAAGTTGTCGCTAACTTTACTGTGATGCATTACTCTAATAACTTTACACTTACTAATGTTGAGTTCCATGAGCCACTTGTAGCACCAGTGAGAAACAGCGTCAAGGTCGGAGTGCAAAGTGGAAACGTCATATGGATTATGAATGACACGATGGAGCACGCAATCGTCAGCGAAGAGCCTAATTGTTGAGTGAATACCAACAGATAAATCATTTATATGAATAAGAAGAAGTAATGGACCTAAAACCGAGCCCTGTGGTACGCCTGATGTAACAGCAATGGTAGGAGAGCTGTGATTGTTTGCATGAACGTACTGAAGTCGGTTGCTTAGAAAACACTGAATCCAGTCTTGGACGTTGGGATCTATATTGAGCTTGCTCATTTTAAGGAGAAGGAGAGTATGCGAAACAGTGTCGAAGGCTTTAGCATAATCTAAAAATATGCAGTCACTTATGAAATTATCGTCGAAAGCACGAAAAAGATCGTTGGTGAAACAAAGTAACTGTGTTTCACAAGAGAAGTGCTTCCTAAAACCGTGCTGACAAGGTGAAAAAAACGAATTGGACTCAAGAAAAGATACTAAGTTTGAATATATGACGAGCTCTAGAAGTTTGCAGGGAACACTCGTCAAAGATATTGGCCTGCAATTTAAGGGAGAATGGGTGTTGCCTGATTTGTGAAGTGGAACCACCTTACCCACCTTCCAATCATCTGGCAAAGTGGAAGACTGCAAAGATTGCGAAAAAAGTTCAGCAAGTATAATGGACGAATAAATCTTAGTATTTTTTAGGAACTTCGAATTAATGTTGTCATTTCCTGCAGAGCTGGACACTGTCAGCTTTTCTATTAGACGGCGCGCCCCCGATGAATCGACAGAGATGAAGTCCATGGGAAAGAAAGAAGTGTCCTCGACAGAAGGCATAAGAAAGATCGTTGTACCAGAAAAACAGGAGGCAAAAACATGGTTGATCACATTGCAGCAGTCACAACTAGAAACAGGATCACCGTTGCCATCGATTAAGTGAAGCGTTGTAGATCTGCTGCCACGAACTACACTCCAAAACTGCCGAGGATTATCTGTCAGTAAGGCGGGCAAGGTAGAATTGTGGAATATGTTTTTAGCCTGCGCAATGGCATTTTTGTACTCATGTTCAGCGAGGAAACAGGCGTGCCAACGTTCCGACGTCATCGCCACTTTTTCTCTGCGGAAAATTCTTTTCTTTTTGTTTAGTAAGCGCTTTAGATGGGCATTAAACCAAGGCGCTTCGGAAGAAGAAACAATCTGCTTTTTTAGGAATCTAGCAGTCGATCAAAGAAGTAATGATTTCTTTGAACATCGACCAATTTTCGTGAATGGTGCGACTGTAAAAAATGTTGCAGTGGCTTAGCTCGGCTATGCCAGGATATACGTAGCGTTAGCAAAGGTTCAGCACACGTCGCACACATATCCAAACGGATTGTTTACGAAGTCCGTCTTGAAGGTCCGAGTCGCACTGGTGCTTTTGCTGAGTTTCACGGTATATTCAGTCGATCGAGGAGCCTTGACCTCATCGACGGCGTTTTGTTGTTGCTGCAGGGGTGGTCGGGCACGTCGCTCAGCCTCCTGGCGACGCCGCTTTGCTAGACGTTCGTCCCTTTGCTCCAGTGTCTCCGCAGCACGTTTAGCCTTCTGTTCATTCCTCCTACGCTGAACCGCTAATTGCCAGGCAACTACTTCGGGATCCGATGAGTCAAGCTTCTCCGCTCTTCTGCGCTGTTGAGCAGCATTTGCGCTCTCCTTCTCCATGGCTATACCACACTGGCAAACGCCAGTCAGAAGTGCAGCGGCTCCAGCGCAGTGTCAGACGGCGACTGCACAGCGAGCGCGCGCCGGCGCCAGTGCGTCTACCACGGCTACGACGTCACTCCTCTGGAATGCGCACACCGGCGGCGGTGAGTCGCGCGCGGCGGCGGCAGAGTGCGCGAGAGGTGCCGGCTCCGGTGGCTCCGGTGCGCAAGCTGTGTGACATCACTGATCCTTGCGCATGCGCAGCACGGTTCTTGATGTGCCACACGAAACGGGTTTGGCTAGGCCAGTGTAGCTAACGCTACAAAACACGGCATGTAGTCTGTGATAAAATCTGCAAGCTCATTATTGATTGCAGAATAGTTGGCATTTTTATAATCCTTAATAAATTTGACTTGCTTCGTGCTAGGCGAATGGGCATAAATACTGCAGTGAATGAAACAATGGTCACTGAGACCGGGCATAAAAACTAAGGGTGAGACGAGGTCTGGAGTTGTCGTAAGCAGCAGATCTAGCACATTAGCTGAATGAGAAGAGCAACGAGTAGGCTGAAGTACCAGTTGCTTAAGGTTAACATCCAAACAAACATTTAAAAATGAGGAACATTCCGTCGAACTTGCTTCAAGGCTTGGCGGATCAGTAGTCCAAATTATAGAAGGTAAATTAAGATCACCGAAAAGAAAAAATGGCATTTGGGAAATCGCACAGTCAGCTTATTAAGGACGTCATGCAATTCTTGACAAAATATTGTTGGAGACTGTGGTGGTCTGTAACAAACACTGAAGATAAACTTTCTATGTCCTATAAATACACATGCGCTTATAAATTCAAAGTTACAGTCGACCATAATTACATTAGAAACCAATGTATCACGGACCGCTATGAACACACCACCGCCTGGACGACCACTACGATCCGAACGATAAATTTTGTAACCCGATTCACACTGCAGTATTTCAGAGTCCCCAATTTCGGAACATAACCACGTTTCCGTGAAGAGTACCACAACCGCGGAACACGTGTCAGTAATGGAAGATAAGCCATCGCGTTTGTTACACAGACACCGTACGTTGGAATATAGCAAAGACACCTGACCGGCAGATTGCGTTCGTGTTAGCTATGTTGGCGGTGTGCGTGAACTGGCAGCGCTTGAAGGAACGACGGGGGAAGCATTACCGGTGTTGCGTTCCTCGCGAGTCTAAAGTTCGCAAACACGGTCGGTAACGTGGCAATACAGATATGCAATTTTGTTAATATACAGTTTGTTTGCACGTAGCGAGTATGGCTGTCCAGAGTTTTTGCCAAATTCATGTAACTTTTTTCGGGAGTGCGGTGTCGCCCTCGAGAAGTCTTCACTAACTGAAACCTTAGATGGTTGAAACTTTTTCTTCTGAGCAAAAACATTATATTTCACCTTTGACGACTGAAATTTAACAATAATAAGCCGGCACTGTTTAGGAAAATAGGCACCAAGCCTATGCGCACATTGAATTGCCTCATCGGATAAGTTAAGACCAGGTTGTTGAGATTCGATTGAATTCAAGCGTGGAACGGGAAGCACTACGGCCGAGGTTCACCAGAAGGCGCCTACGCCTGAGGTAGTACCTTATACCCATAAGCTTTCCCACAATCTCAAGAAAGTGCCAAACAGGCACGGTGTGCCTATTCGTTTCTGTGCCCGAAACAAGCTGGGAAAGTTCTGCTCACGTATTTGCAACGCAAATAAACGTGGATGCCAGAAGAACAATTCAAACGCCGTTAGTAAAATGTTCCACTGGAGTGGTATATTGCATCCCCACGTCATGTGGGATGTTCTACGTCGGCGAAACTGGTCGCCGCGTCAATGACCGATTGGGGGAACACGTTCTAAATATGAACAAACTACATGACAAGTACGCCCATTTGGTTGCGCATGTCATCAAGTGTCCTGGTTGTGCGGCGCGGTTGAAGGAGACGACTATGTTAGGCAAGAGCAGTGACAAAATTGCACGTTAAAGGCTGAAAGCCTACCATATCAGAAAACTTGGCAGCAAGAGCATAAGCACCCCGTCTCTCGCTATTTTGATGCGGAATTTCATCGTCATGATGCGGCTATCGGGGGGTTACATTGCTAAGCAATACAGTGGATTGGTTTCTTTTGCTTTCCTGGCTGTTTTTTGAGCTTGCGTTGTTGACATGTCTCCCTCCCCCCTTTTATTCTTTTGTCCCCCTCCATTTCCCATGCTTCTTTGAAGCACTTATAAACCACGTCATTTTTCCAAATAAACCCAGTTGTTAGTCCGCGCTCGTGTGTCCTTGTCTCTCTTCCTGTGTCGTCTGGTTGCGCCGGTGCCTTTAGGTTTCAAGAATGTACGAACTCGCCCAACAAAAGGTTTCGATTAACAATATTCACTTCGAGGCTATTTCATCTTATAAATATCCAGGTGTTCATCTTTCCAATAACCTCTCATGGAACCATCATGTAGAATACGTCCCCGCGAAACCTAACCGTTCATTCCGGTACTTTCGAAGAAACTTTTACATGGCACCTTCATCCCTTAAAAAGCTACTTTACACTACCTGCATTCGAGCATGACTTGAATATGCATCATGTATCTGGGATCCTGCTGGCGCTGGAGCAACACACGAACTCCAAGCAGTCGAGAAGCGTTCAATTCGCTTCATTTCATCCAATTATAACACCATGGACGGTGTTACCCTAATGATGTACCAGAATAACATTCCCGAACTCGTCATTCGGCGAAAAATAGCCGTACTCAGCCGATTTCATAAACTTTATTATCAAAATACTAACTTTCGTGAGCAGTTTCTTCAACCCTTTCATTCATATCACACAGAAATGATCACCTACAGGAAGTTCATGTTCCTTGTTGCAGAACAGTAACGTACTTGACGTATTCTTACCAAGAACATCATCCGATTAGACTCGACTGCCACAATCAACCACCTCTATCGTCGACACATCAAGCTTTAAGGTCTCTTTTTTTGCAAAATATGTTTTGACTTTGTTTGATCCTGCCTTTTCATTTGTATGTAGTGTCTTCGTATCCTCTCGTTTCTGTTCCCGCGGTGTTTGTCATGTTTTAGTTCTTAAACATAAATTACATGCATCGGTCCCAATCGCTACATTCGTTTTGTTTTCCTTTTTTTCATGGTAACATCTCTGATGCCTTATGCATTCGTATATTTGTGTAGATTGTTAAAGCTTCGTTCTATCTTTTCGTGCGTTCGTGTTAACTGTTCTTTTCCAGTTTGATATTGTCACGGGGCTAGCCCATTAACGTGCCCTCGTGTAGGTTCGTGTGTTTTGAGTTCGTGTGTTCAAAACTCGATGGCTTGACAGTCATCGAGAAAGGATAGACGAGACCGTTTGTGCAGGAAAAAAAACAAACAAACAACACTCGCTGCATTTAACGACACGGGAAAACGGAGAAAGGATAAAGACAAGACAAAGCATAAGAAGTAGAGGATAAGTTAACATGACATTGAATGTGAGGGAAAATAGCTGGCGGAGCGTAAGAATAGTTTAAATGACAAGGCTGTCACCGTTCTGGGGGGCACATGAAAGTAGATGGCGAGGTGGAGGCAGCAGACGCACTTGGATCGGACTTGGATCGAGGTGTCGCTCGGAGGGAGGGTAGCGTCGGGCGAGTCGGGTCAGCAACCTTTCGGCGTTCCTCAGCCGACGCTGGGACACCGAACCGGAGACGCAGTTGTGCCCGGCCAACGCCAGGCGATGGGAAGTCGGTGGAATGCTTGGCCAACGCCAGGCGATGGGAAGCCGGTGGACTGCCTGGCCAACGCCAGGCGATGGGAAGCCGGTGGATTGCCTGGCCAACGCCAGATACTGTACCGCTCGGGTACACGCCCAGGTGGGAGCCTGCAGCGGCCTGGTCACAGGAACTCGGCCGCCACTACCGCGCCCTGGTACGCTTCCTCCTTCCACCACGTCCCAGCCACGTCTCCCTGCCTCTGCTCTGGAAGCCTCGGCTGTCCCTTTGCCTCTGCCGTGGCGCCTCCTCATTGGCCGAATGGCCTCGCGCCACTACGCGCAATGACGCACTGCTTCTTCGTCTTCTTTGACGGAATCGGTGGCGCGCACTCTAAACACATTTAACTTAGCCAACACGGCCACTTCACTCCATCACAGATATGTAACATGCCCCACCCCCGCGTAACGTGTAAATTCTGGGCGTAAAACAAACAAATAAATAAATAAATAAATAAATAATAACGGTCTTTCCCAGGAGTTTGTGTTTATCGTTCTACGTGCTTTATCAAACCGTTTGTAGTATTCCTGCTTGCTTTCCTCTTTCACTGCCTTCAAAGGAGGATTTATAAGCCGCGCACACGCTCGCGATGAGCAAACACAACTGCTTCCCCGGTGACGGATATCATATTAGGGGCGAGGCTCCTTAAAGCGGCACCCGTTCGTCCCTCGTCGTAGTCGTAGTCGTAGTCGTAGTGCGTAACCAGTCTTACGCTTTGACCTCCGAGGTGGTGCCGGTGGGAGATTTCTCCTGTGCGTTGTTGAACAATAAAAAAAATTCGCAGCGTGCGCGTTAACTAAAAGCCGAATTCTTCTGTCTCTCATTCCCCATTAGCAGCCATTGGCATGTTCCAGTAGGAAACGTTAGTAGAAGTACAAGTGTTAAAAGCCGACTTCTGCTGTCTCTCATTCCCAATAGCAGCCATTGTTTACCTCGAAGGTAGTGCCTGGTGGGATTTCTCCTTTGCGTGATTAAACAATAAAAATTTTGTTCAAAACGCCGTTGATTGATGAAATAAACCAACGAAAGACGCCAGATGTTTTCTAAAAGCAAAACGAAAAGACGCCAGATGTTTCTAAAGCAAAACGAAAAGACTCCAGCTGCTTAACGAAAGACGCCAGGTAAAGCAATGGTTTTCATCTGCAACCAGTGCAAGAACCACTTAGCTTACATTTCACCGACCACAAAGCGGTCATAATGAAAGGACAACGGAAACCAGCAATAAAAGTTTGATAAAACATTTAATCAATCGTTTCATGTCATTTTTATCGGGCGAATTAACGGAAGAAATTTCACGGTTTAACCGATGATTACTTCCTGGAGCTTCGCCCAATCTCATCATCATTCACCTCGTGGATCTGCCGTCAATTTTTTTCTTATGATAATTGCAGCATGTTTTCTTACTTTAATTATTTTATTTCAGCGGTAGAGGAACCGGTAGAACGTGGACATTCCCTCGTCGAAGTCTCATACAAATTTCTCCATGTGCCCACGCTCACAGCAGCAGCTGCTCTTCAATGGTTTTAGTTGGAATTCTATGCCAGTTGTTCATCAGCCATATGTCAAAGGTACAGTGACGGACGAATGCTTCTTGGAATTCGACAAACGAAGTTATAATGTCACCGGGCAAATAACGCCTTAGATATTTACCGAATAAAGAAGCAAATAAAATAGTAGTACTGAATTTTTTTAAGAAAGAAGCAAGATTGTTCGCCGATGCGGGGGCTTCAGCCCGGGCCGACAACCTACAGTGGAAAGTTCGGTGCACTGTATACCTGTACACTCGCAGAGAAAAAAAATCACTACTGTTATGGTAACAAATTGGCGTAAGGAAAGAAGTATGGCCGGAGAGACGTCGGGATGTAGTAACATTTAGAAGAAACAATTGAAAAATATCCTTACTAAGCGGGGTAATATCTGACACAGGGGCAGCAATAAAAGTCTGAAGCTAAGCTTTTTTTACTCGACACTTATACGCCTGCATCCGCGTTGATTCTTTTTCTAAGGGCCTTTTTTTAGTTTGTCCTAGTAGTTTAGTGCCTTATTTTCCATCCACCACGATTTCCTGAAACGTCGACCTAAGAAGACCTCTAGTATGGGAGGTTTAAAGCACATGGCGTCATTACGATGTTCGTTTGCCTCACCATTCTCGTCGCACACCTACTCTGCGTCAGTGACGTATGGAGCATTGCCTGGCATTTAAGTAACAGAGTGAATCAAAAGGATGTTTCTGCGTAAATGCCTACATACATGCCTGCACAGCGTCATGTCTAGCATATACTAGAGAACATCCTCAGAAAAATTTCGATGAGTCAAGCCTGCAAGCTGGCATCTTCCGTCTCTATTCTACTGCTCGCTTAAAGTTATATTTGCGAAACTTGCTGTGAATCACAATTGGTTGACGTGGTCTGTGTTTTGCTCTATAAAAAGGCAATGTCGAGTGAGAGCGCACAGTAAACAGACGCAGTAGCACGGACGTTTAGTTCGTGTACGGGCAACGGTAAAACTATACTTTTTCAAGAGTGCAAGAGTGTTACTACTATGCATCAAAACACAGTGCGTGGACTTGGCACTGTTTGGCTTTTGCTCCACAGTCTTTATGCTTCCAGTCGAGGTAATGATGGAAATGACGACAAAAATTTCGACGGATCACTAAACCTGATCGACGTAAGTACGCATCACATTTGTAAAACATTTCTCGTCTCGACGCTGAAGTTTTGGCCCACTTGGCACATCTTTGCGCAAGATAATTTGAAAGCTATCCTCAGCAGCCGAAAAGAGCCTCTGATGCCTAGGAAGTATCGGCCGTCTGCCATCCTTATACCCCTGTCACACCAGGCAACTTAAGTGTATTTTGAGCGATTGCACTTACGCTCACGCACTGCTACATGAGAAACACAAATGTGCTTTGGAAATGTACATTCCCCTAGCGGACTTGCCCGCAAACTGCCGGACGCGAGAATAGCGAAACTTTTTGTTGAGGTATGATTTGTTTTAATGCATAGCGGTATTTCTAATAGCGAAAACGATGTTTTAAGGACACTACGGGTGCACAGTTATGCACTATAGTATTTGTTTGCAAGCAACTGCTACCGATGCTACACACTCCATCGCCGCGAAGTGAGTTCGGCGAACACACTCGCTGCAAGTGCGCTTTGCAGCGAGTGTCGCCAAACGTTCCCATGTGAGAGCGCGCGAATGAAAACAACGGCGAAGTGCACTCTCTCAAAGTGCACTTAAGTTGCTTAGTGTGACAGGGGTATTAGAATGTTTCTCTCTATCCCTCATGCATAAAGGCGAACACAATATTTTTGCTCCTTACAGCCTTTATATCAATTTAGACCTCTACTATACGATATATTGCAAAAAACCTAATAGGGGCAAGGCCCGTGATCACAGAAATGTTGCACAACGCAAGGCGTAGTGTGGTGCAGGCTGCTGCCGTGTTCCTTTTTTCTCCATATTGTTCATACGGCGTTCTCATGTGCTCAGTCGGGGTCCCTCTGCAATATGCCACTACAGCACTCACTTTTGAAGAGAATTTGGCCATGTGACGCCGATGATGTCATAAAAATTACACCATCTCCCGCCCGCTCAAGCTGACCTTGAGGCAATGCGAAGCAGCACGGGGGTGCACGCCGCGTTTGCATCGGTTTTATGGGAGATGGTGTAATTTTTTAGGGGCGAAGCTCCTTAAAGCGGCACCCGTTCGTCCCTCGTCGTAGTCGTAGTCGCAGTCGTAGTGCGTAACCAGTCTTACGCTTTGACCTCCAAGGTGGTGCCGGTGGGAGATTTCTCCTGTGCGTTGTTGAACAATAAAAAAAATTCGCAGCATGCGCGTTAACTAAAACCCGAATTCTTCTGTCTCTCATTCCCCATTAGCAGCCATTGGCATGTTCCAGTAGGAAACGTTAGTAGAAGTAGAAGTGTTAAAAGCCGACTTCTGCTGTCTCTCATTCCCAGTAGCAGCCATTGTTTACCTCCAAGGTAGTGCCTGGTGAGATTTCTCCTATGCGTGATTAAACAATAAAAATTTTGTTCAAAACGCCGTTGATTGATGAAATAAACCAACGAAAGACGCCAGATGTTTTCTAAAAGCAAAACGAAAAGACGCCAGATGTTTCTAAAGCAAAACGAAAAGACGCCAGCTGCTTAACGAAAGACGATGGAGAAAGTGCTGCAATTGACTTTGGTGGCATCACCGTCTTGATACTGTACCTGGAACCAAATCTTCCCATTGAAGACATCAAACTGTTCATCGACAGAGACATGTGTATATACGACAAGTCGAAACCTTCCATGCTCGTCGGTGACTTCAACGTTGACATTACAGACCCCAACAAACATTGGTTGATGCATCACATGTCAGAAAAGTACGGACTCAAATGCATCTCCTTTGAAAACCCCAACCCAACCACCATCAGAGGCACCTGCATCGACATCGTGTTTGCCAACTTTCATCTGCAACCAGTGCAAGAACCACTTAGCTTACATTTCACCGACCACAAAGCGGTCATAATGAAAGGACAACGGAAACAAGCAATAAAAGTTTGATAAAACATTTAATCAATCGTTTCACGTCAATTTTATCGGGCGAATTAACGGAAGAAATTTCACGGTTTAACGGATGATTACTTCCAGGAGCTTCGCCCAATCTCATCATCATTCACCTCGTGGATCTGCGGTCAATTTTTTTTTCAATCAAGAAACTCGCTAGTATACGCTGCCTGCGTCAGCATTGTCTCTCGACGGCGAGGGCGCATTCTCGTTCCTTGCGACCTGCTAAACTATTCATCGAAGAAAGAGCGTTCCCATAGTCAACGCGCCGTTCGGACAGGAGGTGTGTGGAGAGGGTCACGTGGAGAGGGGGAGTTGAGAGGAGGTGCGTGAGGAGGGTTTTCGCACGCACGGTAAAGGTGGTCACACCGCACACCGCACACCACCACCACCACCACCACCACCACCGGATTGAATCCGCCATAAGCTGCTTCGCATCTAATAATAATATCATAGGGTTTACTTCCCGAAACCACGATGTGATTACAAGAGGTGTACCCTGTAGTGGAGGGCTCCTCTAATTTCGACCTCCTGGTGTTCTTTAGCGTGCCCTGACATCGCACAGTACAAGGTCCTCAACATTTCACCTCCTTCGAAATGCAACCGCTGCTGACGGCATTCTAACCCACGGCACAAGGATCAGCGCCAGAATGCAACAGCCGCCAGTCCATCATGGCGGCTCAGGCATCTGGTCTGCGAGAGAAAAACAAAAGGCCGCAAAGCACGGGTTTACGAAACAGAAGCAGGTTCGCTAGCCGAACCTCCAGCGCTCCAAGTCGAACTTTCATGGACCTACGGCTGCGTAAGCTTATCGCCACGGAGGACAGAATGCCGTTATGCAGAATGGTTCGATGGGATAAGCAGCATTATTGTCGCATCCCCCGCCCTCCACCCCCATGTTCTCTAGTGCTTCAAGACAAAACGACTCAGAAATACTGTAACAGTGAGTTTCCATGCCGCAGCCATGGCAAAGCCTTAAACCTTATGCGACGTCGATCAACAACATGATGCGAGTGTCCGACCAGGCGATGATGTA
Source organism: Hyalomma asiaticum (assembly GCA_013339685.2). Taxonomy (NCBI): domain Eukaryota; kingdom Metazoa; phylum Arthropoda; class Arachnida; order Ixodida; family Ixodidae; genus Hyalomma; species Hyalomma asiaticum. The sequence goes on along the minus strand of JABSTT010003766.1, from coordinate 13,839 downwards.
AAAAACAAAACGCCCACGTGCGGCGAGCGACCGCCCGTCTATTTCTTAGTTCGCGTCCTTAGCGAGTTTTGTTTCTTCACAAACAAAAGAGCAACCTCAGCGGAAAACAGATTGTTGATTCCAAGATTACTAAGTCGCTGTACACCTTTGTGTTTGACGTGTTAGCGGTTAGAGCAACAATTAAACGTGTGAGCCATTTAAAACGAATTTATTGTTGATTGCTCAGTGCAGAAAAAAAATACTTTTTCTAAGTACAGACAATGCCATTATATGGAGTTGGTACGATATTAGTCAAGCTTTTGCTTTTTATTACATTTTTCCAGTTAGCTCGAACACCATATTGCAGAGTCGCGTAGAAAGTAGTTTTAATGGAAAATACAAACGTAGATGCAAAGAATGTTCAGTACGTGGGCTCTTTAAGTACATTATTGATAGCGTACGCTTTCTGGCCGCTCGTTTTTCGAATGAGTATCTGTGGAGTGTTGGGCGCAAAAAACTATAACGATGTACGTGACACAATACTGCCTGTTCCAACATACAGGGCCGTTTTCAGCGGAGGCCTTAGTGTTGACGTATTAAGGCGCCCAAGAAAATGCCAGCTCAACCTGCAACACAAATGCTCTTCTTCAAGCTCCATGTAAGCACGTTGTCAGTTAAAGCGTTGATGGAACACCTGGGATTTTTCATATCTTGGGGCACTGCCTGAGTGATCTGTAAACAGCCGGAAGATATAGACCACATTTTTATTCACCGCTGGAAAGGTGTATATAATAGGGACGCCCTTCAAAGAACAATAAAAAGGAATTTCGAATTGATCCCCATGTTATCAGGTGTTTGGCGACAAACAGTAATGATGGTTAACCCTTTTTCGTAATAAGTATTACGGACATACTTCACTGATGGTGCTCTAGAATGCTTTGTACCCCTGTGGCTTGGATGTCCTGCGAGCACTTATTTTCGGCCGTGCATGGTGCGACACATTGAAGCAGCCAGTATGCGAGTAGCCAGTAGCAAGTAAGCAGGAAGAATTAAAGCAGCAAGTATGTTGCCTGAGTGGCTTAGCAAGATCTAAACTGTTGCTGCTTTAAAGGAGCTTGAATGGAAGCTCGCTTGACGGATTCACCTTGTGGGCAATGCAATAGTGACCACCCAAAGTTATACTAAATTTTTATTCACCTTGTCGCTTCCTTTGCATTCAAGTGATTGTTGTTTTACTGTATCTGCTCAAAAAAAAAAAAAACAGTTGAATGGTGGCCGAGCGCGTGCGATCGCGCCCCGGAGCGAAGGGGTCGCAAGTCGGATTCCCACTGTAACCGAAGTTTTTTTTTTCCTATTTCTTTCTTTGCATCTACCTCGAGTTTGCGCTGACGGATAACGCTTATTTTCCTCTCACTAAGAACGATGCCGACGCCGGTGCCGGCGCTGGCAATGGAACTTCTACGAAGGCAGCTCTTTAATTCTGGCCGCTAGCGCGTCAATCACCTGTAGGGAAACTTGCTCGATAGACGTATATATATATTTCATTGCCCTATTCTCCAGAATAAAATGCTATAGGAGAAGAAATTTCGCTGTTTGTTCTTCGTCGGAGACAATTTAAGCTCAAACAATAATACTGTCGCGAAGACCGGGTCGCGTAGAATGTTTTCTTGTTATTTTTTCTTTTTCTACTGCTTTCCTAGAGGGCCGCTTGAGCAAACGAGCCGGCGAGAGGCAGGTGCGTCTGGTTAGTCACTTCGTGCCCTAAACGAGCCGGCGCACCGCAGGGAGTCTTCCGGGCGACGGGGCATCGAAAATGAAGACCATGTGTGCGCGTCGCGGCCATTTTCTGGAAAGCGTTGTTTGTATTAGTTTTGTGGCGAGGCCCGATGCACGCGATCATAAAAGCTCGCGTGGAGCATCGTTACCTTCGACCTGCCTGAGTGGTCCGTATAAGCCATTTTCCTATTGGTGGGCAACAGTGGTGCTCCGAGCGGTCCGCGTCGCCGTGGATGCTGAAAAGTGCTTTTTAAGCGGCGACACTGGCCTTTTTGGGAGAGCGGACTCGGGGACCATGACGCTCGACACCACCGGGGACCAGTCCGGCAGGCCGACGGGGTATGATACCATTTTCTGTGTTGTATAATTGTTTCCCTGTGTGTTTTCTAACTTCAAGTTGTCTTAGCTAAATAAACCCCCCAATGAGTGCTCTTCCAATTCATTGTGTCGACTCCTCATCGCTTGCCTGCGCGGAGTGGCTCCCACGCCTCTTCGTCTTCCTGACCTTCCGATGCGTCTAACATTAACGCCCCGACGTTTCGCTACAATACATACATACGTATGTCGGTGTGGGACTGAATTTGACCTTTCGTAAATATTTCAACACGACAGGTGGTCAACACAACCGAGATATTGTGGCTATACCGCCAGACCTATAGCAATACTTTCGAGGTAACCGACAGTGGAGGAAATACAGTCGAGGTGCCATTCACATGTAGACAACGTATGATGACAGGCTTGTCATTAAAGGAATACAACTTTACAGAAATCGTTTTCATGGAAAACGAGGGGTAAGTATTGCAATGTTTTGTTTTGTGTCGGTAATGTGCCGTGGTAGCCGGAGAAGTGTGCAGTGTTGTAAACCTCGAGTTGCGGAAACGAATTCCTGCCATCGTGGCCACATTCCATTGGGGACTAAAGTGCGTAAGCAACAGTATACTGAAATCTGTTGCCCTTAGAACGAGCGCAGCTCCTTACAAAAGCTCTAGATGGCCCCACTACGGGGCACGCCTGATTATGCAATCGTGGTTTTGGCAGGTAGAGAAGAACCGATTATTTGATTGCCTCCTTAATGATCAACACTGTTCGCCAAAAAAAAGAAGAAAATGGAAAATCTAGTAGTTTGCCAAATAAAATCTTGTTGAAGTTTACTCCTAATTTTTCGGGTCACTATAAAAGGGAATCCGGAAGACTGTAGTATGTTTAGCATCAACGTCAAATATTTGTATTATTTCCTGCCACATGATGCTTTGATCCTGAGCGAAGGAGCGTGCACATCTTATGAAAACGTTTACTTACACACTAAAAACAATGAGAGTGCTGGGCACTCACTTTGGGAGAGTACTTTCGTGTCCCAAATTTCACTCCTTTTTTAGAGTAGATCAACCCCATTCAGTCATGGGCACGTTACCAGTAAAAAGAAACAGTGTTACAGTTACAGTTACCGAAGCCAGAAAAGTAACTATGTTACAGTTACAGTTACTCACCTTCCAAAAGTAACTGGTTACAGTTACAGTTACTGCTAAAAAGTAACGTCGTTACTTTTCCGTTACTATACAAGATTAATATACCACAAACGAAATTATGTGGTTCTTTCAACGGAAACGCATAAAGGCGTGCTGTTAGTCGAAGTTGCTCGTAGGAAAGCACCAGATAAAGGAATGGAATGGGGCTCACTCAAAAGCCCAACACCAGCAATCGTTGCGTACGCCTCATTTTCTGCAACAACTTTTTTATTGATTGTCGGGAATTTATTTACAAAAAAAAAGGCAGATCCCACGTGCAGTGGGAATAAACGAAATGCGAAGCATGCATCAGAAACGTAACATGGGACTGCACTGTTGTCTCGCTATACCGATTTTCGTACATATGAAGTTAACGAAACGGCCAGGAGATCACCAAGACTGTGGTATGTAAACCATGCCGCTTATGACACGCATGTCGTGATTGTAATGTTATGGCCTGTCATTTACGCTTGTCATGCAATCGTGCAACGTGCACTAGCAATTTTGGTGTACATCCCATTAATCAAAGGCGTGGCATGTAAATCGTGCCGCTCATAACATGCATGTCACGATTTTCATGTTCTTAGGACGTGTCACCCGTGGTCGTTATACATTGTTGTCTGGCCATACCAATTTTGGTATATATCAAGTTAACTAAGCGGCCGCCAGAGCACCAAGACCGGGACACGTAAATCATGCCGCTTATGATATGCATATTATGATTCTTATGCTATGACCTGTCATTTACGTTCGTCATGCAGTCGTGTTGTGCCGCACAAATTTTAGCATACATCCCATTAACGAAAACGCCAGGAAAGCACCAAGACCGTGGCACGTATATCATGCCGCTCGTAAAATGCACGTCATGATTTTCATGTTAGGACCTGTCAATTATGTTCGTCATGCAGTCATGTTGTTGCATAACAATTTTCGTATACATCCCATTAACAAAACGGCCAGGAGAGCACAAAGTAATAGGCGGCTAGATAGATGGATACGCTCAAAGTCGCCGAAGTTCGCCAAGAAATGCTTCGCATTTAATACGTTGGGACAGCCTGGTACCAAGAAGAACTGCTGCACGCTCGCAAATGGAATGGGAGCTCATCCTAAGACGCGAGAGAGAGGCCGGGCCCCTTCGAGCCATTGCTGCTGGCACTTTGGGAAGTGCTTTTTGGAAGTACCGCCCCTTTGAGAACTGAACGTATACGCTGGCATTGAAAAGCGTCTATTTCTAGGTGGTTTCCGCGCGGGTTGTCATGAAGAAATGGATGGCCACGCAAAAAAAAAAAAAAGTTAGGGATACTGCACCGGCCTCTGAACAACAGTGACTTTTGTCACATAGGCCGACCATACTGCGGTGTTGCGCAGCTTTCTCTGCATGGGGGCGGGGATAAGAACCATTCCCCGCCTTTTTTGTCGCCGACTGGCGGAGCTTTGCTTCCCTTCATAGGAAAAAAAAATTCTTCATTTCCGCCCTGGGAATGCACATCCAAAAAAAAAAAACGTAGAGATGTCCGTGTCCTGCACAGCATCGCGATACAAACGATAAACCGTAAAAACATTCCACTAGTGAGATAAAAATACATTTTGCAAATTTACCTAGATACAGAGGTACACATAGTCATAAACATTTAAGAGAAACATCGGGATAGTCTTGTATCGCGATACTGCCGAGCCCTGCTTTTAAGAAGTGTTGCTGCTGGATATTTTTTTAAAAAAAGTAACTGTAACGGTATTTACAGTTACAGTTACCGGGTAAAAAGTAACAGTGTTGCAGTTACAAGTCCTCTAAATTAAAAGTAACTAGTTACAGTTATAAGTTACTGAAAAGGTAACTAGTTACCGGTAACGCGTTACTAGTAACTAGTTACTGCCCAAGACTGACCCCATTGCAGGGTACCGATACTCTCGCCGAAACAGGTGTAGTAGGACGTCTACGAAGGGGATTTGAGCACTCTTTTCAAGAGAGCTCTACTACCCCACCAAGCGGGGTGCTATACTCAGGGGCAACTTTCTGTGGCAATGCAGTCAAGGCTACAGAGCCGAACCACGCCGTTTCGCCAGTGTCGCTGCGGAGCTGGAAGTAGTTCCACAAAAAAGAAAAAGATTTTTGTGCGTAACCTAATCATTTAAAAATGTGCAGTTATAATTCTTAGCTGCTAATAAATAATTCCAGAAAATTGTGAGTGATATTATGTGAAATAGCGTTATATTTTAGATTTTTGGGGTTTTATTTAGTTGCTGCGTTCCCCACTGCAGGCGCATTGGCTCTCTTCCTTCACCATCTCCCTTCAGAAAAAAAAATGGCCTCCGCGTTGTCAGTGCGTTCTTCCTCCGGTCGGTCGCCAGTGCGCTCGCCGCACAGGATATTCAAGAAGCTTGAGTACGAAAAGCTGTCGAAACAAACCAAGCCATTTGTTGGAAACGTGTACGCCCAAGTGAGACTGACGCAACCGGGACTCTCCGTCGGTTCCGTGTTTCGTTCGGTCATCCAGCTTACCGGCGTGAGCGAGCGTACTGTCGCACGGCTCAAGGCGAATATTTTAAAGGGTGCCCTGAAGTCTCCGAAGCGTAAAAGGCTTCGTTTCGCGGCTCAATCACCGGCAAAAGTTACTGGAAAGACAAGAGTACAGCGGTACGATAGCTTTACCCTGTCTGCTCTTCGCCGGAAAGTACATCAGTACTACATTCGCAACGAGACGCCAACGGCAGAAAAGATCCTCAGCGAGGTAATCGGCGACACCGACATGGGGCTACCGAAGCAGCTGAGTGTCAGAACGATGCGCAGGCTTCTGAATGACATTGGATTTGCATTTCGGAAGCGAAAAGGTAACTGTGCACTGCTGGAAAGGGACGGCATCGTCGTGTGGCGGCGGAAATATCTACGGACCATTCGAGAAATGCGAAAGCAGAAACGGTACGTACAGTTACTGCTTCGATTTGTTGGACAGAGATATAAATGTCAACGATGTCAATTAAAACACAAATGCCGCATGTAAAAATTCAGAGTTGAGAGAGTATGAACAAGAAATAACGATGAAAGTTCTCGTACCACTAAATATTTAATTTTTAATTCACCGGTCCTCATACATGTTGCTGTTCATCTTGATTTGTATTTTTCATGGCTTGCTCATGCATCTGTAGTGCTTATTTGTATTTTTGCCTGTTATTCTGGTTAAGCAAGCTAAGTATAAGTACGTGTCGACGTGTTCTAATGAAGTATGGATAGCTCTGAATGAACGTATTTTGTTATTCATGTGAGTAGATGCCTTATGCGAACATTTTTTTTTATTTTGTATTTTCCAGTACCACCCAAAAACTGCAAAGATCTGCCCGCCCGGTAGAATGCTATTAGATGCGCCATCATAAATTTCTTCTGTCTCAACTGACCCCTCTCGTTAAAACAGAAACCTGGCACATTTTTCTCTTGCTTTCGCAGGAATATATACTACCTTGACGAGATTTGGGTGAATGCTGGGCACACCAAGGAAAAGGTATGGGAGGACACCACTGTGTCGTCACGTGAGGACGCCTTCCGCAAGCGTCTCACAACTGGGCTTCGCGCACCGAGCGGCAAAGTGGTCGGCTCATTGCACTCCATGCTGGAAGCGAAAACGGCTTCGTGGATGGAGCATCTCTCGTTTTCGGGCGAAAAACAGTGTTACCAGTGACTACCGCAGTGAAATGGATGGCCCACGCTTTGAGAGGTGGTTCAAAGAGCAACTTTTACCAAACATTGAGCCACGGAGCGTAATTGTCATGGACAGTGGTTCATACCATAATGTTCAGCTCGAAAAGGTGCCCTCGACGTCGTCGCGCAAGGCCGAGATTCAGTCTTGGTTGACTCAAAAAAACATCCCGTGGTCTGATGACCACTTGAAGCCCGAGCTCATTCAGCTGGTTAACCAAAACAAGCACCGTTTTTCTGGATACCGGATTGATGCCCTGGCCAAGGTTGCTGGTCATGACATTGTTTTACTTCCTCCTTACCATTGTGAATTCAACCCTATTGAAATGGTATGGAGCCAGGTCAAGGGGTATATTGCAGCCAGCAACAGGTCGTTCACTCTTGCTGGAGTCGAAGAACTTCTGGACAAAGCCATTGCCCTTGTGACACCAGAAAACTGGGCACGCGACTGCGCTCATGTGGTGCGTCTTGAAGAGGAGGCCTGGGAGCAGGATGGTGCAATCGAAAGCAGACTTGACAGCATCATAATTACTCTGGGATCTGACTCCAGTAGCTGCAGTGACAGTAGAGTCAGTGAATTGAGTGGTATGGGGGAACTCTGATGAACCAGGTGTGCGCTGGCTCATGTGATGCTGATTGTTTGTGAGATGCTATGTATTCATTTCGGCGCCCAACAGCTTGGAAGTATGCTCTGTCATTCTAAAAACAGGGTGTGCAAACAAGGACACAGGAAGTAAGTCAAGACACCAGAAACGCCGACTAACAAGCGACGATGTGCACCATCCGCTTACGTGATTCTGGTTGCATGCAGCACCAAGCAATCATTTAGTGTGTTTGTTGTCAGCTTGTGAATTAGTCCTTTGATTGTCAGTTGTGGGTGGCACTTGTACTTCACACATAAAACGGCAGCTAGGAGAGCAAGCAGTGCTGAGTGGTACATCACATACCTTGTTTCACCCGAAAGAAATGGTAGCAAACAAGACTGGAAGAATTATAGCTCAAGAGCTGCGAGATGAAAGTGACTTCTAGAAATGCATTGTCTCATCATTTGTAACTGTTTCACTCATCTGCCCCCCAAAAAAATACCACCATCAGTTACACTACGTACCTGGATAATAATTAGTACCCACTTGTTCATGTTTTGTTTGTCTCTTCGACTGCACATGTTGATTGATTGATTTGTGGGGTTTAACGTCCCAAAACCAGTTCTGATTATGAGAGACGCCGTAGTGGAGGTCTCCGGAAATTTCGACCACCTGGGGTTCTTTAACGTGCACTGACATCGCACAGCACAGGGTCTCAACATTTCGCCTCCATCGAAATGCAGCCGCCGCGGCCAGGTTTCAATCCCGCGACCTTCGGATCTGTAGCCGAGTGTCATAACCACTAGACCACCGTGGCGGGGCGCCGACTGCACATGTTAATTGCTTAAGTAAATGGGCACGTTTACCACAAATACTTTTTCAAGTGCGTTTTTACAGGGCCAAATGACGAGATCTTAAGGGAATACGCGCAGTAATGTGCGCGTCTTCATGAATATTTAACTGTACATTGTAGTCGGGTACTTCATATAAGTGTTCACGGAGTAATAAATATTTTGTTGAAAATACACGGCTGTCTGAAATCTTTAATACTGTGTCCCCTTCTTTCAAGCCAACTTAATCTATCACAGTATTAAAGATTTATTCCTGTGACTGGTTTGCGTGTGTGCATTACTAGTTGAGCGACTTTTAGATTTTAGCCAGCTGGTTATGTAGGCAATAATAACAAAACACCTTGTTTTAGCTGCTGCAATTTTTCACGTAGCACAATTTATTCCTCCTGACAAATACTCACCGCGTCCAGATTTAAAACTGTCTGCGATAGGCTGTGGTAGCCCTGTGTGTTCAAGGGGCTTCCTTGCTGGTTCAGGAATAGTGTGTGTGAATACCGGCCACAGCCACGAAAATCCAAATTGTAATGTGGAGGGAAGAGGGATGGTGTAATCACCAAGCTGAGTATGGCTCAGAATGTTGGCGATGGACAAGTGTGAAATGTGCTTACGATGTTTGAAATGCTTACGATGAAATGTGCTTTACGATGTCAGGAACCAATTAGTGCTGGCAAAATGGTAGGTGACCATTTATTTTTGAACTTTAGAACCAGTGCTAATTGTGTAGATGTTCAGAAAGCATGTCATTTTACAGACGTGCAGGGGTTTACACGCCTTCCTGGTCTAAGTAAGTAACCTAACAAGTGCACATACGATTGCTATCCTGAGGTGTACATAACCGGCGTCATGCAGTATCGTGAGAAATGACCGCATGCCCATACGGTTTTAATGAAGGAGACGGAAACGGGCAGCGGTTGGGATTGAGCACAGGATTCGTGGGTTCTGCAGCGGCGCGAGGTCGCCGCTATACGTTTTCTGAGCCGCGGAGCGTGTGGGCAGTGGACCACCGATGTCTTTTGATGCCGGCGTAACTGAACGAGATCCAAACTGAATTTAACTTCACGCCGCAGGATGTGCGAGCGGTATACCGCACCCGCGCTATGTAAGCACGCTACACGCGTCAGTTTTCAGCTCTAGATGAGTTTACATATCAGTGCAAGCCCTAAAAACTGAAGCGCTGAAAATGTTCACGTCACTTCTCGACGACACAGAATGACACAGACAAATTAAGCGTAGGGAACAAAACACCAATATGCCTGCATGCTCGGCACTCGTGGTTCAACGCAATCAACCAAGGAGCACATGCGAAGAAATGAACTGCAGGAAATACGTATCTGTCACGCCGAAACTGAAACTGAAACAAGTTCATCGGGGACTACTTTGGCGCAGTAACACAGAGCAGTTAGCTCCGCCCCCGTAGCTTTCCCTTCATTGCCACAGAAAGTTGTCCCCGAGTATAGTACTCCCAGAGGGAGTAGCAGAGACAAAAAAATTACAGCATATCCACGGAGTGAATGATGATGAGTGGGCGAAGCTCGGGAGGTTCATCGTAGATCGTGCCGAGTTCCGGATTAATTTAGTAAACGCGCACGCTACGAATCCTCATGGTTCAACTATGCACAAGTGAAATCTCCCGCCGGCACCTCATTGCAAGTCAAGATCCAGTGCATGCCCAGTGCCTGTATATGTGGGTTGCCAGTGGACGCTTCTCCAACGCGAGCAGTCGGTATTTCTCAGTCAAGAAACTCACTAGGAGACGCTGCCTGCGCCAACGTTGTCTCTCGCGGGTGAGGGCGCGTTCTCCTTCTTTGCGAGCTGGTAGCGTTCCTCTAAGAAAGAGCGTTTCCATAGCCAACGCGCGCCTTTCGCTCTCTCTCTCACACAAGACAGCAGAGGCACGCGCCGGGAGAGAGAGAGTGAGAGGCACGCGCCGAGGGCGAGCGGTGCCTCCCGGCACGCGGGTTAGGCCTGACGCCTGACGCGTCTGACGCGTGACAAGGTTAGACTGAGGATCTTCGCCCCTAAAAAAAGCAACCACTGCGTTTTTCGACCATCTGTTTTTCGACCAGCTGACATGACACGAACGCATACACACGCCAATAACGCCACCACAGCAACGCACAAAGCCCACAACACGCTCACTTTTTTTTTCTTTATTGGCTTCTTGAACAAAGTACAGACGCAATCAAAAGCGCACACGCATACACTATTTACGCACTGGTGTGACCATCTCTAAAGCTTTTTCATATCTTTCAAAACATCAAGGGTAGTAACCCAGTGTGGTGGTTCAGGCTGGGCTCTATAAATCTCACTAATTTGTCCAACGCTCTCAATGAAGGTTTCCCTCGAGGATTTTACATGAACATCTGCATGCCGCACCTGCATTCTCGTTTTCCACAAAGCACGAAGACCCAGGACCATGATCATATCGCATGGCTCTTCTACTGGTAAAAACCTTATGCCATAAGAATCTAGTGGTAATTCTTTCTTTAAAGTGCGCTGAAGCACGTCCCAGAAAAAAACTGCATCCCAGCAGTCTACAAAAGCATGCTCTATATCCTCTGGTTTATTACATAAATGGCAGTTTGTTGTCCAAGGTACAAATAAGCCTTTTTCCTGAAGCCATGTTTTTACAGGTAGACTATTCGTATGTAGCTTGAAAAAGAATGTTTTGGCAGCAGGACTTATTGGCACTTTCTTGACCCTTTTCAAAATATTCTGTCCTGGGTATCCATGATATGGCAAACAGTACCAAGGAGTCGGGAGGAACGCTTCAATTAAATCCTCACAGAGTTTCTTTCTGGTGACGTCACTCAAGTACTCTAAAGAAAATCTCACTTTCAACATTCTGTATGAAAGTAAGACCTCCCGCAGAAATCCAGATACGGTACCCTCCAAATCACCACAAGAGGAAATTATGAAATCTGGGATTAATCTCCGTAGCCTGGTATGTATGACTGTTCGTAAAAAAGGATCTTCCACATTCCTAAGGAACATAAACCTAGAAACAATCTGACGTAAAAATAAATGAACAAGGCCAACACCTCCGCGTTTAACAGGAATGAACAGGTTAGTTCGACTGATTTTCTCCCAAGTCGAGGCCCAAACAAAAACTGCAAAGACACGATGTATCTTCTGGATACTAGAACGAGACGCACATAAGACATTCATAACATACCATACACGTGACAGCAGAAACACATTACACACAGCAGCACGCGAGAACATAGAGAACTGCCTGCCTTGCCATGCATCTGCTTTTTAAATGCGAAGCATTTCTTAGCGAACTTCGTCGAGTTTGAGCGTATCTATCTATCTATCTATCTATCTATCTATCTATCTATCTATCTATCTATCTATCGATCTATCTATCTATCTATCTATCTATCTAGCCGCCTACGATTTTGTGCTCTCCTGGCCGTTTCGCTAATCGGATGTTTACGAAAATTGGTATGCCACATCATGACTACATGGCGAACATAAATGACAGGTCATAACATGAAAATCATGATATGCATGTCATGAGCGGCATGATTTACATGCCACAGGCTTGGTGGTCTCCCAGCCGTTTCGCAAATGGGATGTATGCGAAAATTTGTATGGCACAACATGACTGCCTGACGAAGATAAATGGCAGGTCATAACATGAAAATCATGACATGCGTGTCATGAGCGGCATGATTTACATGTCACAGTCTTGGTACTCTCCTGGTCGTCTCATTAATGGGATGTATACAAAAATTGGTGTGCCACAATATGACTGCATGGCGACCATAAATGACAGGTCATAACATGAAAATCATGACATGCATGCCATGAATGACATGGTTTACATGCCACGCGTTTCGTTAATGGGACGTATACGCAAATTGGCATGCCACAACATGACTGCATCACAAACATAAATAACACGTCATAACACGAAAATCGTGGCATGCATGTCATGAGTGACATGATTTACATGCCACGGTCTTGGTGGTCTCCCAGCCGTTTCGCAAATGGGATGTATGCGAAAACTTGTATGGCACAACATGACTGCCTGACGAAGATAAATGGCAGGTCATAACATGAAAATCATGACATGCTTGTCATGAGCGGCATGATTTACATGTCACAGTCTTGGTGCTCTCCTGGTCGTCTCGTTAATGGGATGTATACAAAAATTGGTGTGCCACAATATGACTGCATGGCGAACATGACTGACAGGTCACAACATGAAAATCGTGATATGCATGTCATGGGCGACATGATTTACACGCCACGCGTTTCGTTAACGGGATGTATATGAAAATTGGCATGCCACAAGATGACTGCATCATGAACGTAAATGACAGGTCATAACATGAAAATCATGACATTAATGTCTTGAGCGACATTATTTACATGCGACGGTCTTGGTGCTCTCTTGGCCGTTTCGTTAGTGGGATGTGTAGGAAAATTGGTATGCAACAATATGACTGCATGACGAATATAAATGACAAGTCATAGCATGAAAAGCATAACATGCATGTCATGGGCGGCATGATTTACATGCCAAGCGTTTCGTTAATGGGATGTATACCAAAATTGCTATGGCACAACACGACAGCATGACGAAGGTAAATGACAGGTCATAACATTATAATCATGACACGCGTGTCATGACCGGCATGATTTACATGCCATGGTCGTGGCGCTATACTGCCGTTTCGTTAATGGAATATATGGGCTCCGTCTACTGACCAGAGGGCGCTACGTAGCTCTCTTCGGACGGCTCAGTCGCGCACGGTGAAAACCGAGGTGACAGCGACGCGCGCGTTTCTTCGCTGCTTTCCGGGCGTGCTGCGAACCACACGAACGCTCGCGGCGTCGCCCTTTGGAACAGTTTGCCGCAGGTTTAGAGCCCGCGTTTCAAAAGAAATAAAACGAGAGAAAGTGGGACGGGCGGTCGCTGCTGCTATAGAGTTGGAGACGCGCATCGCGTTCGCGTATTTCCCTGTCACAGTATGCCCAATTTTGCTTCTTTCCGCCAGGCAGTGCATTCTGGCACTGATGTCGCACATGGAAAACTGACTGCACGGAGCCTATACGAAACTTTGTTTGGCACAACATGACTGCATGATGATCATAAATGACAGGTATTAACATGAAAATCGTGACATGGATGTCATTAGCGGCATGATCTACACACCACTCGTTTCCTTAAAGGGATGTATACCAAAATTGCTATGGCACAACACGACTGCATCACGAACGTAAACGACAGGTAATAACGTTAGAATCATGACATGCGTGTATGAGCGGCATGGTTTACATGCCACAGTCATGGTGCTCTTGCGGCCGTTTCGTTAACTTCATATGTACCAAACTCGGTATAGTGAGAGGACATTGCAAATCCACTTTACGTTCCTTATGCGTGCTTCGCATTTCCTTGATCCCCACTGCACGTGGGATCTGCCAATTTTTTCTTTTAGTTTCAT
>JABSTT010003765.1:0-29024 GCA_013339685.2 Hyalomma asiaticum | reverse complement strand
TCGTTATTCTGCTGACAAATGAACTATAGGTCTCTGCCATCAGGAGCGTCTAGGTATACTATATGACTTGACGGATCGGGACAGATCGCAGTCGCGGTACTTTCACCGTCGACGCGCTCATGGCCGTCATACGGATCGATGCCGAAGGCGTAGCGAAGACTTTTTCTTTACGAGTATAAGTTATATCCAGTGAGTCTTCGGAAACCAGACGTCGGCGATCACAACAGCTTACTGCGTCGTTGAGAGTGTATTCCTGTTCGTTTCGCACATGTAAGCGAAGAATCCGAGGCGTGCAGGCTGGCGGGTTTCGCTAGCACGGGTACGGCCGTTCGATCGGAGAAAAGCACAGGAGAGGCCCCTGGCTCCCGTCGATTGAGGCTCCTAGGCGCGGAGGGCACCGTTCGCTAAAAGTACTCTGCACGCGTTTGTACGGGATAGCTTGGACACTTGTACGTGGAAGTCGTAGGAAGGTCGCTGCTAGTTGCATTGAAAAACCCTTCCCAAAGCGGCTGTTGCCTTCTTCAATTGTCCGCTCCCATCCTAGCCGCGATGTTTGTGGCTGCAAATGCGAGCATCACATGGTTGGAGAAGGAGTGAAATTGAGTTTTACTCTCTTATGCCGCGAAGGTATAAGGACATTTCACTGTCTCAGATGAAGGCAGATTACAAAGGATACATCACTCGCTTGTTTCTTGAAGAGTGAGCAATATATTTCAGTCCATCCGACGTTTTGCTAGAATAGAACGAGAGGGGCTACATACATACGGAGGAGGGAACGACCCACACCCTAAGGGCCTTCTCCCCTAAAAACGAAGAGATGTCTGTGTTCTGCGCAGCATCGCGATACACGCGATAGATCGTAACAGTATTCCACTACTGAGATACTAATACATTTTGCAAATGTATCCCGATACAGAGATACAGATAGTCAAAAGTATTTACGAGCAACACTGCGATATTCTTGTATCGTTATATTGCGCAGCCAAGCTATAAAGGGGCGCTGCTGCTGGATATTTTTTTTGGAAAAGGAAGTAACTGTAACTGTACTTCCAGTTACAGTTACTGTGTAAAAAGTAACAGTGTTACAGTTACAAGTTCCTCCAAGTTAAAAGTAACTAGTTACAGTTATAAGTTACTGAGGATAGTAACTAGTTACCGGTAACGCATTACTAATAACTAGTCCATAGTCAAAAGAAGAGGCGTGCACGACACGGAAATAAGTGGAGGAGTGAACAACACGAACGCCGTGTTGTTCACTTCTCCCCTTGTCGTCGTTCGTGTTGTTCACTTCTCCCTTTGTGTCCGTGTCTTGCACGCCTCTTCTTTTGACTATGGACCGTTACTGACCGTTTTGACTATGGACTAGTTACTGCCCAAGACTGCTCCTACATAGACGGCGCACAATGGCCTGTACAAACGCACAATTTGCTGTTGTCGTATCGGAGCATTTCGAAAGGTCTTAGTTCATTCCAACGCGGAAGCATTTTCAGGTAATAGGTCCATTTCCCAAGCCACATGGGAAATTTGCGCCCTGCACCCCTTTGCTCTAAGAATTTCCCCTCCGGTTGCTTGAGCACTTATAATCGAGAAAATGGTGTTCCACTGTAATATTGCAGCTCTGGTGTCAGGTTAAAATGCGGGAGTCCTGGCACTGGCGTGCGGTAACAAAGGCATCCCAAATGTTAGCCCGAACTCAGAATCTTTGTGGCAGCACCGCAGTCCGCTGTCGTTCTGAACATAGCAACGTTGGAAGAAGGAATTCGAGCTTCTGAATGACTTCGGTTTGGCGCGAGTTCAGTTGTTTATCCCTTCTCTAAGGCTAGGCGCGCATCCCAGGACTCTTATTAAATTTTTTTCAACGTTCCAAACCAACCCTGCTATTTATAACGGCGCCGTTCAGGCAGCTCTTATGTCTAGAGCGTTGTTCCAACCCAGAGCACATTTCAATTTCGGAATCCTATAAGGTCCTGAAGGGGCACGGGTACCCATTACGGGGGCCGGCCGGTGGCTCCACCCATGTGGGGACTGGGAGTCTGAGCTCGCCAGCCACCTTTTGGGCCTTCTGGACGGCCTGGTGTTGAAGGGCCCTGTCGGGGCTCTTAAGGTGGGTGATCCATTCGTCCTCGGTGGCAGGAGACCCGAAGCTAGCGTTTAGCGCGGGACACTGCCACAGCATGTGGTTTAAGTCGCACTTTGCATTTTGGCATTTGGGGCATTCGGGCCTTATATCCGGGAGGTATTTGTTGCAGATATAGGGGCTGGGGTAACTGTGCGTTTGCAGAAGTCTAAGCGTTAGTTGTTGTGCTTTATTTAGTGTTGAGTGAGGTGAGGGGAATTCCTTTCTAGATAGCTTATAGTGCGAGCAAATCTCGTGATAGGAGAGGAGAGGCTCCTGGTGCGTGTTGGGGTTCCCGGCCGGTGAGCCGGCCCGCGTCCCTGCGCGGCGCGTAAGATCTCGCGCGAGGTTATGGGCCAGTTCATTACCGTTGGGGACCCCTGGTTGAACGTTGAGGCCTTCATGCCCCGGAAACCAGTAGATGTGCTTATCTACGTTTATTTCAGTGGTTGCTAGAATGCTTAAAGCCGCCTGGCATATTGTACCGCGGCGGTATGCCAGTGCAGCGGGTTTGGAGTCGGTAAAAATTGTGTCGCGCTGAGGGAGGGCTAGGGCAAGGGCAATGGCCACTTGTTCGGCCTCGCAGGCGTTCGTTGTTTCTACGGTAATTGCATTGAGGGCTGTCCCGTCGGGGGCGACCGCCGCAGCCGCAAAGTAGGGTTTGTCTACGTATTTAGCGGCGTCTACGAAAGCCACATATGTCGCGTGTAGGGTGGCCGCTTTTAGTAAGGCTTGAGCGCGTGCCCTCCTGCGAGTCTGATTATGCACCGGGTGCATGTTCCTGGGGAAGGGTGGCACTGTGATTTTATCGCGAAGGTGTTGCGGTAGTGGTGTCAGATCGTTGACTTCAGTTGGGATGGGAAGACTTATGTGAGAGAGGAGTTCCCGGCCCGCGGCTGTCGAGGACAGGCGTATGAGCTGGGACATTCTTTGTGCCTCTGTGATTTCTTTGAACGTGTTATGTACCCCAAGAGCTAGCAGGCGCTGCGTGCTTGTCGTCATGGGTAGACCAAGTATTCGTTTCGTGGCTTTTCGGATGAGGTTGTCTACTTTGGTTTCATCGCCCTTGCTCCAGGGATGAGCGCAAGCAACGTAGTGAACGTGGCACATTAAGAACGCGTGAAAGATGCGCAGTAAGCTCTCTTCTGTGAGTCCCGCGTGTCTGTTAGCGACGCGTCGGGTGAGGTGAATGACTGCCTCAGCTTTTTTGGCGAGATGTGCGATTGTTAAGTCGTTTTTGCCATTCTCCTGCAGGGTAACGCCCAGAATTCGAACCGACGACACTATCGGGATATCCGAGCCGTCCGTTGTGGAGAGGTGTATGGTTGGTTCGCCGTTGTTGCGGCCGTGTTGCGGTGGCAGAAGCAGCAACTCAGACTTAGATGCCGAGAGTTTGAGGCCCGTGGGCTTTAAGAATTTTTCTACTTTGTTGATTGCTTCCTGAAGGCTTGCTTCGATTTGTCCGTCGCTGCCTCCAGTGCGCCATATAGTAATATCGTCGGCGTAGAAAGCGTGCTCTACGCCTTCGATGTGTTTCAGCTCTTGTGAAAGTTGTCGGAGGGCTAAATTGAAAAGGAACGGTGAGAGCACCGACCCTTGCGGGGTGCCGCGCGGGCCGAGGTTGTAGGTGTGTGAGTTGAGATCTCCAACTTTAAGTGTAGCCGTTCTGGCTCTCAGGAAAGAGCGGACGTATTCGTAGAAGCGGCGGCCTAATCCTGCCTCCTGAATTTCGTGCAGTATATGAGCGTGGCTTACAGTATCGAAAGCTTTCTCTAAGTCGAGAGCTAGAATTGCTTTGAGGTCTTTGCTCCTTACTCTAAGTAACGTCTCCTGCAGCATGAGGAGTACGTCCTGTGTGGCCATAGCCGGCCTGAACCCGACTTGATTGAATGGGAAGAGGTGCTTTTGCTCTGCATGTTTGGTGACTCGGCGGAGAATGACGTGCTCCATGACCTTACCCACGCAGGACGTGAGGGAGATGGGTCGTAGAGAGTCGAGCTCCAGGGTTCTGTTGGGTTTGGGAATGAGAGTGACGGTCGCGGCCCTCCATTCTGGCGGGACGCTCCCTTGCTCCCAAACCTCATTCATGTAGGTGGCTAGTGATTCGATGTCATTGTCAGCCAGGTTGCGGAGTAGCTTGTTGGTGACTCCGTCAGGACCCGGGGCTGACTTAGTGTTGAGTTCTGCTATTACCGCGCATATTTCAGCGCTGGTTATAGCTTCCTCAAATGGGTCGTGTGTGACCCCCGCGTATGGTGGGTAGTCATCATGCGAGCTGGGTTCTGTGCATAGATACCGGGCTGCTGTAGCTTCTAAAATCTGCGCATCTGTAAGTTGCTGCCCTCGCGCTTTGTGTAACAGTCTATCCAGGGTTAGCCGTTGCTCTGACTTGGTGGGCTTGTCGCCGAGCAGGTGCTTGAGAAGGTCCCATTTTAGACCTTTTCTCATGCGTGCGTCGAGCGAATTACACACCTCATTCCACTGTTGACATGTTAGTGACTGACTGTACTCTTCGATTTGTCGGTTGAGCAATGCAATTCTTTTTCGTAGCCTACGATTGGTCTTTTGCGTTCTCCATCTTTCTTGAAGACTTCTGTGAGCCTCCAGGAGATGTGCGAGGTGGCGGTCCATGTGGTCGATGTTGCGCATTGTAGAGATATTTTTGGTAGCTTTTTGAACGTCCTGCTGTAGTCTCGTAAAGAGTTCAGCGAGGGAATTGTAATGGTTGGTGTCTTGTTTGCGTATTTGCCTAAAGAAGTCCCAGTCTACTATTTTAAAGTGTCTGGGCTCGGGGCTGCCTACATTGAATGTAGTGCTACAGATAAAGTGATCGCTACCTAGGTTAGCTTGCAGATTAACCCAAGTGGGATCCGATACGTTGCGTACTAGGGTCAGGTCAGGGGATGAGTCCCGTGACACTGAGTTACCTATGTGTGTGGGGGTAGAAAGGTCGTTGAGTAACACGAGATTGTGTTGCGTGATATGCGTTTGTAAGTGGCGTCCTTTCTTTGTTGTGCGATTGTAACCCCAGTCTACGTGGGGGGCGTTGAAGTCCCCCGCGATGATGAGGGGATGGCTGCCTGCTATCTGCGTCGCTTTAGTTACTAGTGTGGTGAATGTTTCTGTGCTGTGAGAAGGTGAACTGTACACGTTAAGGATAAATATAGATTGCTTAATGCGAGCGTTGGGGATGATTTCTATCATCTGATGCTCGATTTTGAGGTCTGAGCGCACTGCATGTGTCGGGTGAGGTGAATGACTGCCTCAGCTTTTTTGGCGAGATGTGCGATTGTTAAGTCGTTTTTGCCATTCTCCTGCAGGGTAACGCCCAGAATTCGAACCGACGACACTATCGGGATATCCGAGCCGTCCGTTGTGGAGAGGTGTATGGTTGGTTCGCCGTTGTTGCGGCCGTGTTGCGGTGGCAGAAGCAGCAACTCAGACTTAGATGCCGAGAGTTTGAGGCCCGTGGGCTTTAAGAATTTTCTACTTTGTTGATTGCTTCCTGAAGGCTTGCTTCGATTTGTCCGTCGCTGCCTCCAGTGCGCCATATAGTAATATCGTCGGCGTAGAAAGCGTGCTCTACGCCTTCGATGTGTTTCAGCTCTTGTGAAAGTTGTCGGAGGGCTAAATTGAAAAGGAACGGTGAGAGCACCGACCCTTGCGGGGTGCCGCGCGGGCCGAGGTTGTAGGTGTGTGAGTTGAGATCTCCAACTTAAGTGTAGCCGTTCTGGCTCTCAGGAAAGAGCGGACGTATTCGTAGAAGCGGCGGCCTAATCCTGCCTCCTGAATTTCGTGCAGTATATGAGCGTGGCTTACAGTATCGAAAGCTTTCTCTAAGTCGAGAGCTAGAATTGCTTTGAGGTCTTTGCTCCTTACTCTAAGTAACGTCTCCTGCAGCATGAGGAGTACGTCCTGTGTGGCCATAGCCGGCCTGAACCCGACTTGATTGAATGGGAAGAGGTGCTTTTGCTCTGCATGTTTGGTGACTCGGCGGAGAATGACGTGCTCCATGACCTTACCCACGCAGGACGTGAGGGAGATGGGTCGTAGAGAGTCGAGCTCCAGGGTTCTGTTGGGTTTGGGAATGAGAGTGACGGTCGCGGCCCTCCATTCTGGCGGGACGCTCCCTTGCTCCCAAACCTCATTCATGTAGGTGGCTAGTGATTCGATGTCATTGTCAGCCAGGTTGCGGAGTAGCTTGTTGGTGACTCCGTCAGGACCCGGGCTGACTTAGTGTTGAGTTCTGCTATTACCGCGCATATTTCAGCGCTGGTTATAGCTTCCTCAAATGGGTCGTGTGTGACCCCCGCGTATGGTGGGTAGTCATCATGCGAGCTGGGTTCTGTGCATAGATACCGGGCTGCTGTAGCTTCTAAAATCTGCGCATCTGTAAGTTGCTGCCCTCGCGCTTTGTGTAACAGTCTATCCAGGGTTAGCCGTTGCTCTGACTTGGTGGGCTTGTCGCCGAGCAGGTGCTTGAGAAGGTCCCATTTTAGACCTTTTCTCATGCGTGCGTCGAGCGAATTACACACCTCATTCCACTGTTGACATGTTAGTGACTGACTGTACTCTTCGATTTGTCGGTTGAGCAATGCAATTCTTTTTCGTAGCCTACGATTGGTCTTTTGCGTTCTCCATCTTTCTTGAAGACTTCTGTGAGCCTCCAGGAGATGTGCGAGGTGGCGGTCCATGTGGTCGATGTTGCGCATTGTAGAGATATTTTTGGTAGCTTTTTGAACGTCCTGCTGTAGTCTCGTAAAGAGTTCAGCGAGGGAATTGTAATGGTTGGTGTCTTGTTTGCGTATTTGCCTAAAGAAGTCCCAGTCTACTATTTTAAAGTGTCTGGGCTCGGGGCTGCCTACATTGAATGTAGTGCTACAGATAAAGTGATCGCTACCTAGGTTAGCTTGCAGATTAACCCAAGTGGGATCCGATACGTTGCGTACTAGGGTCAGGTCAGGGGATGAGTCCCGTGACACTGAGTTACCTATGTGTGTGGGGGTAGAAAGGTCGTTGAGTAACACGAGATTGTGTTGCGTGATATGCGTTTGTAAGTGGCGTCCTTTCTTTGTTGTGCGATTGTAACCCCAGTCTACGTGGGGGGCGTTGAAGTCCCCCGCGATGATGAGGGGATGGCTGCCTGCTATCTGCGTCGCTTTAGTTACTAGTGTGGTGAATGTTTCTGTGCTGTGAGAAGGTGAACTGTACACGTTAAGGATAAATATAGATTGCTTAATGCGAGCGTTGGGGATGATTTCTATCATCTGATGCTCGATTTTGAGGTCTGAGCGCACTGCATGTGTCGTGTAAGCGTAAGGCTTAGCCACACAGGTGGGTGTTTATGCTCAGGCGCACCGCGTTCGTTTGTCGTGCATGATTGTAGAAATCTTACAGCGGTGCAGTGACCGTGTGATTGAACAACAGTCGATGTGTACAATAATTGGCAGAAAAATAGGAATTCCGACTCAGTGAAGTTCCAATCAAAACGACAGAAAGTTGAGCGAGTTGGTAACAGTCCATAGTCAAAAGAAGAGGCGTGCAAGACACGGACACAAGGTGAGCAGTGAACAAGAACGCCGGCGTTCGTGTTGTTCACTGCTCACCTTGTGTCCGTGTCTTGCACGCCTCTTCTTTTGACTATGAAGTTCCAATGCCTCCTAGAAAGGTAAAGCACAAAAGTATAACCTCGTTGCGTTCTGCGGGAGGCCGTTGCAATATGGAAATCTGCCAACTATTGCGGCCTAGATACTAGTCCAATACCGCAAGCAAAGAAAGGCAGGTTTCGTACAGTGTATGCACAGGGTTCTCCTATGTAGCGGTAGGTGAAAAACCAACCATAATACGTAGCAGTACCTTTGCATAGATATCGCAACGAATATTTTACTTTACGGAACAGGTTATGAGGCTTACCATTTAAGCACGAAGGCCTTGTTTTCAGTTATCATTTCTGTACTGTAACTGAAGGGGCAGTGGACATATATCTTAAAAAGAAGAGAACGACGACTTAGGATACCCGGTCTTCGGTGCTCGACCAACTCTGCTACCTCTCACTGCTCTGCTGCATTCGAACACTCACGTCCAAAACGACTCGTGACATTTGGTGGAGGTGACATTTAGGTCATTAATACCCGTGTTACGCGTGCAAATTATCTGCAATAGATTGTTAGTGTCTGTCATGCGCGCGCAAATGTATGGGCCCGTGCTCGGTGCCATAGAGGAGCTGGCAAGGACGCCGACGGCGACGACCACGGGGCTGCAGCACGCGCAAGGTTGCGCGAGCGGAGGAGCGTTGCAAAGAGGTGGGAAAGAGAAGACAAAGAGGAGACGGACTTCAGTTTCCTGCAGAGTCGGGCGCCCGGGCCCGAGTGTCGAGAGTCTAACAGCGGTCCACGAGTTGGAGCTCCGGGCTACACGTGGCAGCCTGTGTGAACTCCCTGTCACCTTTCCTCCTCCAGGGCTGCAGTGGCTGCAGCATTCCTCAAGCCATCGCTCGTTCGCTTCGTCGGTTTCCTGCACGTTGGTCTCCTGCAGGCAACGGCACTCCCGCTCCCTCCTGTCACCCGTGCCGCCAGACGGTGAACCCGTGTCGGCCGAGACTGTTGTACTGTTATTAGGGACGCTAAGTTTTGTTCTGTTCTTTTTGGCCTTGTTTATCCGCTCTCCTAAGTGTGTGTGTGTGTGTGTGTGTCTGTGTGTAGTGCGCGTCTTCTCTGCCTATAAAGTGCCATTCGGAACGCACAAGGAGCCTCGTCTCTTCGATGGGAACGCCCGCGTTCCCAGCACAGTAATATCCCTTTTCGAACCTATCATGACAATGGCGTCCGAGACAGGATGGGGCTGATTGTTGCGTTCCTTTTCTATGTTGAAGAATGGACTTAAAGGAGCTCCTTAGCGTAAGCGAGGAGTTAGGCCTAACCGTAGACGCACTCACACAATGGCTTCACGAAGAGGTAGCGCTTGCACGGGAGGCACGTGCCGCCGAACGTGAAGCAGAGCGCGAGCAAGCAGAATTGGACGAAAGAATCCGGCTACTTCGCCTGCGTGTAATCGAGGCCGAAGCAGCTTTGAGTAGACGCGTAGGTCCGTCTGATGTCACCGATCGTTCCGCGCTAGTGCAAGTATGCTTCCGGGACTCTATGCCCCTCGTTATTGAAAAAAATTCACAGCATATCCACGGGGTGAATGATGATGAGTGGGCGAAGCTCCGGAGTGAATCACCGGTAAACCGTTAATCTTCCGTGTAATTCGCCCAGTCGATCATCACGTAAAGACGTGAGAAACACTCTATTCGAACGCTGGGATCTCGCGTTTAAGGGGACGCTAGCACAAACGCGTTAGAAACAAGCAGTACACTCCAGTAAGGGGCACGGAGGAAGTGGTAAGGGGGGAGAGGCCACAGCGTCTTACGCAGCCCCTTACACAGGCCGGAACGAGCACCGCGTTTGCCGACGCCATCACATGACTGCTGAAAGAGTATAAGGCGGAGAGGCCACAGCGTCTTACACCAGCTTCTTACACGCGCCGTAACGCGCTAGCACAAACCCATCATCATCGTTAGAAACGGACAGTCTTTCGCTCTCTCTCCCTCTCTTTCTGTCTCTCTCACACAAGACAGCAGATGGAAGAGTGAGAGAGCTCGCGCGCCGGGAGGAACGCGCCGAGGGCGAGCGCGAGCCTCCCGGCGCGCGAGCTATCGAGCGCAATCCTAGAACGAGGTGGTTACGACTACAAGGGATGAACGACCCACGCCTTCAGGAGCTTCGCCCCTAAAACAAGATCTCGATGCATATCCCAAGCGGTTCGAAGCAGTGACAAGTCTAGAGGGTGTCGTAACGGGGCAGAAATGGCCTGGAGATAACTTCCCCACCTCACCGAGCTCACCTATCAAGCACACCCAGTGCATCAGAAAGGGCCAGTTTGAGCCCCATGAAACCGAGGAAAGATTCAGGTGTAAGAATATTGCGCGTTCTACGAAGGAACACTTTTGCTATAGCGCCTCTTTGAAGACAAATGCAGTGAGAGGATAGGTAAGCGTGCCTCAAAACGGCTCTTCCGCAGGAGCACTGTTAGGTTCTTCCTGTAGCAATAGTGCGTGTTGGGAAGGGAACTGTAAGGCGCTTGTTGCCCATACTTCATGTGTACCGCTCTCAGCAGTTGGGGCTGACGCGACTATGGCCAAAGACCACGTGAATGAGTCGCTTTGAACGGCATACAGCTCTTCTGTGTTCAGAAGAGGCGATAGTCTTCCGAACGAGCGGGAGGACAGAACAGGAGTGCTCGTCAGAGATGAGAAAGTCGACCTGGCCATAGAGCCAGGAAACTATGATGACGTCGTTATGCAGAACGACCTAAGTGATCGTACGCACAGTATCGGGGAAGTAACCTGTAAGCTTGCAAGTCAACTCCGAGATACCAGAGAAGTAGTGTATGGCTCTCCGAGCGATAAGCAAGCCCTTGCACCTTCTGCGGTGTCTTTGGCTATAGATCGCGCTTCCCATGAGAGAGAGAGAGAATTAACTTTATTAAAGGTCCTGAAGGGGCACGGGTACCCATTACGGGGGCCGTCCCGGTGGCTCCACCCATGTGGGGACTGGGAGTCTGAGCTCGCCAGCCACCTTTTGGGCCTTCTGGACGGCCTGGTGTTGAAGGGCCCTGTCGGGGCTCTTAAGGTGGGTGATCCATTCGTCCTCGGTGGCAGGAGACCCGAAGCTAGCGTTTAGCGCGGGACACTGCCACAGCATGTGGTTTAAGTCGCACTTTGCATTTTGGCATTTGGGGCATTCGGGCCTTATATCCGGGAGGTATTTGTTGCAGATATAGGGGCTGGGGTAACTGTGCGTTTGCAGAAGTCTAAGCGTTAGTTGTTGTGCTTTATTTAGTGTTGAGTGAGGTGAGGGGAATTCCTTTCTAGATAGCTTATAGTGCGAGCAAATCTCGTGATAGGAGAGGAGAGGCTCCTGGTGCGTGTTGGGGTTCCCGGCCGGTGAGCCGGCCCGCGTCCCTGCGCGGCGCGTAAGATCTCGCGCGAGGTTATGGGCCAGTTCATTACCGTTGGGGACCCCTGGTTGAACGTTGAGGCCTTCATGCCCCGGAAACCAGTAGATGTGCTTATCTACGTTTATTTCAGTGGTTGCTAGAATGCTTAAAGCCGCCTGGCATATTGTACCGCGGCGGTATGCCAGTGCAGCGGGTTTGGAGTCGGTAAAAATTGTGTCGCGCTGAGGGAGGGCTAGGGCAAGGGCAATGGCCACTTGTTCGGCCTCGCAGGCGTTCGTTGTTTCTACGGTAATTGCATTGAGGGCTGTCCCGTCGGGGGCGACCGCCGCAGCCGCAAAGTAGGGTTTGTCTACGTATTTAGCGGCGTCTACGAAAGCCACATATGTCGCGTGTAGGGTGGCCGCTTTTAGTAAGGCTTGAGCGCGTGCCCTCCTGCGAGTCTGATTATGCACCGGGTGCATGTTCCTGGGGAAGGGTGGCACTGTGATTTTATCGCGAAGGTGTTGCGGTAGTGGTGTCAGATCGTTGACTTCAGTTGGGATGGGAAGACTTATGTGAGAGAGGAGTTCCCGGCCCGCGGCTGTCGAGGACAGGCGTATGAGCTGGGACATTCTTTGTGCCTCTGTGATTTCTTTGAACGTGTTATGTACCCCAAGAGCTAGCAGGCGCTGCGTGCTTGTCGTCATGGGTAGACCAAGTATTCGTTTCGTGGCTTTTCGGATGAGGTTGTCTACTTTGGTTTCATCGCCCTTGCTCCAGGGATGAGCGCAAGCAACGTAGTGAACGTGGCACATTAAGAACGCGTGAAAGATGCGCAGTAAGCTCTCTTCTGTGAGTCCCGCGTGTCTGTTAGCGACGCGTCGGGTGAGGTGAATGACTGCCTCAGCTTTTTTGGCGAGATGTGCGATTGTTAAGTCGTTTTTGCCATTCTCCTGCAGGGTAACGCCCAGAATTCGAACCGACGACACTATCGGGATATCCGAGCCGTCCGTTGTGGAGAGGTGTATGGTTGGTTCGCCGTTGTTGCGGCCGTGTTGCGGTGGCAGAAGCAGCAACTCAGACTTAGATGCCGAGAGTTTGAGGCCCGTGGGCTTTAAGAATTTTTCTACTTTGTTGATTGCTTCCTGAAGGCTTGCTTCGATTTGTCCGTCGCTGCCTCCAGTGCGCCATATAGTAATATCGTCGGCGTAGAAAGCGTGCTCTACGCCTTCGATGTGTTTCAGCTCTTGTGAAAGTTGTCGGAGGGCTAAATTGAAAAGGAACGGTGAGAGCACCGACCCTTGCGGGGTGCCGCGCGGGCCGAGGTTGTAGGTGTGTGAGTTGAGATCTCCAACTTTAAGTGTAGCCGTTCTGGCTCTCAGGAAAGAGCGGACGTATTCGTAGAAGCGGCGGCCTAATCCTGCCTCCTGAATTTCGTGCAGTATATGAGCGTGGCTTACAGTATCGAAAGCTTTCTCTAAGTCGAGAGCTAGAATTGCTTTGAGGTCTTTGCTCCTTACTCTAAGTAACGTCTCCTGCAGCATGAGGAGTACGTCCTGTGTGGCCATAGCCGGCCTGAACCCGACTTGATTGAATGGGAAGAGGTGCTTTTGCTCTGCATGTTTGGTGACTCGGCGGAGAATGACGTGCTCCATGACCTTACCCACGCAGGACGTGAGGGAGATGGGTCGTAGAGAGTCGAGCTCCAGGGTTCTGTTGGGTTTGGGAATGAGAGTGACGGTCGCGGCCCTCCATTCTGGCGGGACGCTCCCTTGCTCCCAAACCTCATTCATGTAGGTGGCTAGTGATTCGATGTCATTGTCAGCCAGGTTGCGGAGTAGCTTGTTGGTGACTCCGTCAGGACCCGGGGCTGACTTAGTGTTGAGTTCTGCTATTACCGCGCATATTTCAGCGCTGGTTATAGCTTCCTCAAATGGGTCGTGTGTGACCCCCGCGTATGGTGGGTAGTCATCATGCGAGCTGGGTTCTGTGCATAGATACCGGGCTGCTGTAGCTTCTAAAATCTGCGCATCTGTAAGTTGCTGCCCTCGCGCTTTGTGTAACAGTCTATCCAGGGTTAGCCGTTGCTCTGACTTGGTGGGCTTGTCGCCGAGCAGGTGCTTGAGAAGGTCCCATTTTAGACCTTTTCTCATGCGTGCGTCGAGCGAATTACACACCTCATTCCACTGTTGACATGTTAGTGACTGACTGTACTCTTCGATTTGTCGGTTGAGCAATGCAATTCTTTTTCGTAGCCTACGATTGGTCTTTTGCGTTCTCCATCTTTCTTGAAGACTTCTGTGAGCCTCCAGGAGATGTGCGAGGTGGCGGTCCATGTGGTCGATGTTGCGCATTGTAGAGATATTTTTGGTAGCTTTTTGAACGTCCTGCTGTAGTCTCGTAAAGAGTTCAGCGAGGGAATTGTAATGGTTGGTGTCTTGTTTGCGTATTTGCCTAAAGAAGTCCCAGTCTACTATTTTAAAGTGTCTGGGCTCGGGGCTGCCTACATTGAATGTAGTGCTACAGATAAAGTGATCGCTACCTAGGTTAGCTTGCAGATTAACCCAAGTGGGATCCGATACGTTGCGTACTAGGGTCAGGTCAGGGGATGAGTCCCGTGACACTGAGTTACCTATGTGTGTGGGGGTAGAAAGGTCGTTGAGTAACACGAGATTGTGTTGCGTGATATGCGTTTGTAAGTGGCGTCCTTTCTTTGTTGTGCGATTGTAACCCCAGTCTACGTGGGGGGCGTTGAAGTCCCCCGCGATGATGAGGGGATGGCTGCCTGCTATCTGCGTCGCTTTAGTTACTAGTGTGGTGAATGTTTCTGTGCTGTGAGAAGGTGAACTGTACACGTTAAGGATAAATATAGATTGCTTAATGCGAGCGTTGGGGATGATTTCTATCATCTGATGCTCGATTTTGAGGTCTGAGCGCACTGCATGTGTCGTGTAAGCGTAAGGCTTAGCCACACAGGTGGCTATGCCTCGAGCGTTGCTCCCACAGACGGCCTCGACTCTGTATCCACGAAGAGCGAATCGGTCGATACGCGTTTCCTGCAGGAGAATGACGGCCGGTCGTTGGGTTATAGAGCCAATGAATTGTTGTAACGTTTCTCTCCGCGTACGGAGGGTACTAGTGTTCCATTGCCAAATTGTGAATGATTGTGACGACGCCATTTTAAGGCCTAGGTATTAGCCCAGCGCGCTTTCTGCGTGCCAGGTCCTCCTCCAACACATTAGTCCTCGCGTCCATTTGTGCTGGCCATGCAGCCAGCTCGTGAAGTTGTTTCTGCATGCTCTCGAGCTTAGCGTTAAAAGCGCCATACTCGGCCATGGTCTCCGCTCGGTACTGTTCTAGTATCGCGTATATGTTAGCTGTGAACCGTTCAAACTCGCACTGCTCTTCGACCTGAGGCGTCGAGCCTGCTCGTTTCTTAGCGCCGCGTATCGAGACGGGGCCGCCGCTAACGCTACCCTCGCGCGACTCGGGGGCTTGTTGTTTTGCTAGCTCTGCTTTAAGCGATTGGATTTCTTTAGCCTGCTCCGCATACATGCGTTTTAGCTGTGCTAGTTCTGGGTCGGGTTGCTGTGGCAAGTGTCCCTGACGCTGCGCTGCGCGGGTCTCACCTTTGTCTGCCACCTTGTCGGCCCAAGTAGGCTTGTCATTGTGGGTAGGAGGTCGTGGGCCTGGGAGAGGCACTTGTGGTTCGGCAGTCTTGGCAGGAACCGGGCTAGGTCCTGGGGTGGGTGTTTGCTGCTGGGCTTGCTTTCGTCGGCGACGGCGCTGACGACGGCGGCGCACCAGGTAAGGCAGCTGGTAGCGATGTCGGCATTCGCGGTCGCCCGTGCGGTGTGCTTCGCCGCATAAGGCACACACTGGTTGGATGCACACGTGGGGGTTGTCCGTTGGTAAGTGTCCGCATTGGTCGCATACCTTGGTTGAAGGAGTGGGGCACACGTCTTGGCGGTGGCCCACTTGGCCGCAGTTGCGGCAGGTGTCGATTTGACGCTTGTACAACGTGCAGCGGTAGATGACCTGGCCGCAGTAGACGTAGTTGGGCACTTTGAACCCGTTGAAGATCAGAATCACCGTTGCAGTGTTCTTGATGCGGCGCGCTCCCAATAGGCTTGGGTTGCGCTGTTGGATTAGCATGCGGTGGAGTGCGGCGTCGTCGAAGTTAGTGTCGACGCCGCGAATCACGCCTCGGCTCGTGATACCGGCAGGTGAAAGGTAGGCCGTGACCGGGTGTTTCTGGTTGGTGAGGATGATCTCGGTTACTCGACTGTACGCTGCTGCATTAGTAGCGCTAGGCGTACTGACGACAAAAATGTTCTGCATCGAGTTGAGACAAATAATGTCCTCCTCCGTTACCGACGGCGGTAGTTGAGCTGCCATGGTTAGTGCGGCGAGAATCCTGTGCGGGCTGCAGGCTTGTACGTTGAGGCCGCCGCCCGGTCGTACGATGACCCGATTATGACTGCGTGGCATCGCCGGCAGCCGACTCGCAGCTGCGACGCGTCGTAGAGTAGCGTTCCGCTTCGCTTTCGCGTCTGGTTGCGCTCCCGGCTGGCGGGCTGCGTGTGATTTCTCTCGCGATTCTTGCCGTCTTTTGAGAACGGAGAACCATCCGTTTCCTTGTAATTCCTCAGGGGCGACGTTGGTCCCTTCCATGGCAACCTGCTGCGGCATCTCGCAGCTGGCGTGGGAGCGCCGTAGGCGGGAAGGCTAGGCCTAACCTCGCCTAGGCTTAGCTCGCCGGTGCAGCAAAAAGGCTTCTAAAATGGTGAAAAACGAGCCCACCTTGGTGAACCAGGTGTCGAAATGTTCAGGTGAACTTCGCGGATGAGGATCCGTGCAGCTCAGGAAGATTCGAGGCCGTTGACTGGTCGAAATTGGCATCCGCAGTGGAACGCGATGTGCGTGCGACCGCACTCTGCGCCGCCACTGCAGCGTCTCCCCCTTCCCATGAGGTGTCACGGGTATTGATGGCTTGTCGGGCCAGACAGGGCATTGATTTTCCGGAAGAGGCCAATCGTCTGCTTCCGGCTGGTTCCGCGCAGTCGCAACGCCTTCTGTCCCGTTGCAATAATGTTCGAGTCCGGTTTTCAACTGGCGCCTGCCTAGTCAGGTTTGTTGGACGTTGCCATTCCCCGAGCGTTTTCTTGCGAATGCGCAAACGCTGGTGTCGCTGGAAATCCCCCCCAGTGTTCTTTAAGCTTTTGTGGACACCCACGCAATGTGGCATTCGTCTCTTGTGGGACGCTATTACTTGAGCAACGTTATACTAATAACCGCCTGCCATTTTTAGGTTTAGGTTTTTGATTCGGAACTAGACGGTTGTACATAATGTGTCAATATTTTGGGAACTGTGGTGAATTTTGACATTGTCATAAAGACATGTGCAAAGATGTATGTGCAATTTGTCAATCGTGCAGTGTTTTTGTGTGTGATTGTATAAGCGCGCACATTTGGCCTTTTGTTTATGTGGACATATAAATAAAAGACTTCAAAGGCGGCCTATGTAATGGGAGTGAAAAGGGCAAAAAGACTTGATTTTACGCCCTTTTTAAGAGGGAGTTTCCAGCGAAAAGGCTCCCTTCAGTCTTAAGGGAGCTTCGTTCTACTCCCTTTCTGTGTATATATACGGGTCATTCCACGCCAACTGTCCCAGCTGTGGCGCTCGACAAAAATGAACTTCTTTCGAAAAATTCCAAAAAATTACAGGGAAGTCAGCCTTACTTCCACAGCACTTTCCGGAAATATTTTGAGCAGGAAAAATTTTTTAAGTTCGTTAGGGTCATTTGAATTTCGCAAAAAGGCGGAAATCAAGGCGCCAGAAAAAAATCCAGAAAGTCAACCAATGTGCGAATTGTTTTCAAATATGCATTTTTGCATTCTCATGGCATTTATCCTCACTTATAAAAATGTTTAACAAAAAATGTTCATGTTCCTCACTGCTTAGGACCGAGGTGAAAATAGTAAAATTGCAGCGTTTTTCGGAATTTTTTCCTGAAAAACCATTTTGCGAGAAAGCCTGAAAATATTTTTGTGCAACTTCTCATGAGAGGTACAATAGTACAAAAAATAATTTTTGTCA
This sequence comes from Hyalomma asiaticum, assembly GCA_013339685.2. NCBI lineage: Eukaryota > Metazoa > Arthropoda > Arachnida > Ixodida > Ixodidae > Hyalomma > Hyalomma asiaticum. The sequence continues at coordinate 11,829 of JABSTT010003765.1, read as the reverse complement.
ATGTGATGTGCAAAGACTTTGAAATAAATGTGTAAACTTGACAAAAACGCCATTTTCTCCCATGTATAGGCGTCAATTGCACCCTAAGGTGTCCCATGGAAAAATAATCAGAACAGGGCATGTAGTTGAGCGCTTTAAGCGCTTTCGAAAGAGCAAGTATCATCGAGGAAATTTTTGTATTCTTTGAGAAAAAGATTTTTGAAGTTGAGTCCCACTACTGTCCTTCTATTGCTCCTTGATTCGCCTTCTCCTTATGGCTTGCTGGCGGGAAACACAAACCACCTTGCCTTGCCGCGTAAAATAAAAGGTAGCGCGTGGGCAGCTTGTGGTTTTTCTATCTTTTCGTTCCTACCTCAACTTCCGTTTCTTATATGAAAAGCGATAAGAACACAGGGACACATGTAATTGTACGCTTGGTTTAGAAACCACCGTGTCTCCATAACAAACAACGGTACCTTTCCCGTGATGCTCTGACAATGAGAAATAACGAACCGTAAAGCGTATGCACTTGCGAAGCATAAGAACTTTCAAAGCAGCAACTCTCATCAACGTAATTTGTGTTTTTATTAAAAAAAATTGGCAGATCCCACGTGCAGTGGGAATCAAAGAAATGCGAAGCACGCATAAGGAACGTAAAATGGATTTGCATTGTTGTCTCGCTATACCGAGTTTGGTACATATGAAGTTAGCGAAACGGCCGCAAGAGCACCACGACTGTGGCATGTAAACCATGCCGCTCATACACGCATGTCATGATTCTAACTTTATGATCTGTCATTTACGTTCGTGATGCAGTCGTGTTGTGCCACAGAAATTTTGGTATACATCCCTTTAAGGAAACGAGTGGCATGTAGATCATGCCGCTAATGATATGCATGTCACGATTTTCATGTTATGACCTGTCATTTATGATCGTCATGCAGTCATGTTGTGCCAAACCCATTTTCGTATAGGCTCCGTGCAGTCGAGTTTTCCATGTGCGACATCAGCGCCAGAATGCACTGCCTGGCGGAGAGAAGAAGCAAAATTCGGCAGACTGTGACAGCGGAATACGCGAACGCGATGCGCGTCTCCAACTCTATAGCAGCAGCGACCGCCCGTCCCACCTTCTTTCGTTTTATTTCCCATGAGACGCGCGCTCTAAACCTGCGGCAGACTGTTCCAAAGGGCGACGCCGCGAGCGTTCGTGTGGTTCGCAGCACGCCCGGAAAGCAGCGAAGAAACGCGCGCGTCGCTGTCGCCTCGGTTTCCACAGTGCGCGACTGAGGCGTCCGACGAGAGCTACGTAGCGCCCTCTGGTCAGTAGACGGAGCCCATACATCCCATTTACGAAACGGCAGCATAGCGCCAGGACCATGGCATGTAAATCATGCCGGTCATGACACGCGTGTCATGATTCAAATGTTATGACCTCTCATTTTCGTTCGCCATGCTGTCGTGTTGTGCCATAGCAATTTTGGTATACATCCATTAACGAAACGCCTGGCATGTAAATCATGCCGCCCATGACATGCATGTTATGCTTTTCATGCTATGACCTGTCATTTATCGTCATGCAGTCATATTGTTGCATACCACTTTTCCTACACATCCCACTAACGAAATGGCCAAGAGACCACCAAGACCGTGGCATGTAAATCATGTCGCTAATGACATGCATGTCATGATTTTCATGTCATGACCTGTCATTTACGTTCATGATGGAGTCATCTTGTGGCATGCCAATTTTCGTATACGTCCCGTTATCGAAAGCGTGGCATGTAAATCATGTCGCCCATGACATGCATGTATTTATTTATTTATTTTATTTATTTAACATACCTTACAGGCTCTCGTTAGAGCATAGGGTAAGGGGGGCTTACAGAAAAAAAGAAAGAAAAATGAGAACGTATACAGTTCAAATACACAAATAAATGCAACATAACAGCGACACTAATAACAGTAATAGAACATTGATTACAAGGAAAATACAGTCACCAAGTATATGCACATCCGTACAAATGTCTATGAAATGATGCTAGATGTAGTGAGAGAGTAGTTTCTCGCGGAACGCGTTGTTGTTAGTGACTGAAACTATCACGTCGGGAAGATCATTCCACAGTGAGATTGCCTGTGGCAAAGCAGATAAGTTGAACGCGCGTGTTCTGCCAAAAATACGCTTAAAGCTGCGCTGATTTCGCATGCGTGCAGACATGCGATCCGGTGTGTGTAGAGGGAAAGCGCATGGATTTCTGCTATTAATGTACTTGTGAAACAACACAAGGAGGGCTATCTTGCGGCGGATATCCAATGGTTGTAAACCGATCTCGCGTTTAATTTGTGATACACTGCTGTGACATTGGTAGTTCTGAGTGATGAAGCGGGCTGCTCTGTTTTGAATGGCTTCGATCATCTGTATTAAATAGTGTTGATAAGGTGACCAAACTGGTGAGGCATATTCTAACTGTGGACGTACGAATGTTAAATAGGCTATTTTGCGGACGCTCGATGTGGAGTAATGGAGATTTCGACGTAAATAACCTAGTGTTTTGGATGCCTTGGAACAAATGGAAGTTATGTGGGAAGACCATGAAAGTTTAGAGTCAATAATAACCCCTAGATATTTGTATGATGTGGTTCGAGATACTTCGCTATTTTTAATTTTGTATGAAAAAGTGGAAATCGAGGTTTTTCGGGAAACCGACATTATTTTACATTTTGAAGTGTTCAAGCTCATTAACCACTTATTACACCAACTGCAAACGAGGTCTAGGTCACCTTGAAGGGCCTCATGATCAGAGGGAGATGTTATGGTTCGATAAATGACACAGTCGTCTGCGAACAGGCGTATACGGGATGAAATGTTAGTCGGCAGATCGTTGATGAAGATTAAAAAGAGTAGAGGGCCAAGGACGCTACCCTGCGGCACTCCTGAAGTGACTTCTGCGATATCTGAATGAGAATCATTTGCAAATGTGAGCTGTTCACGAAATGAAAGAAAATTTCGGAGCCATGATAGCGTTAAGGAGTCCAATTTAAGAGAAGACAGTTTGGAAATCAGACGACAATGGGCGACACGGTCAAAGGCCTTCGAAAAATCGAGGAAAGCGCAATCTGTCTGTGTGTTCATGTCCAAGTTAGTCTGTAGATCTGTCGTGAATTCAAGTAGTTGTGTATCGCAAGAGAAACCTTTCCTAAAGCCATGTTGGGTGGAACTAAAAAAATCGTTTGATTCAAGATGACTGTAAATGTGAGAAGCAATGATATGTTCAAGTAATTTACAGCTGATAGAGGTTAACGAGATGGGACGATAATTTTCAACCTGATCTTTACATCCTGCTTTAAATATGGGAATAACTTTTGCGACTTTCCAGTCCCTAGGAAGCTGACCGGTACACAAAGACTGTCTGAAAATGTGAAATAATATTTGAGAGGACGTGGGAATTGTATTTTTTAGTATCTTTGAATTGATATTATCTAGACCACTAGAAGTAGAAACTTTGAGGTTGTTGATTAGTTTAGTGATGCCCTCAATGTTAATATCTACGGGTGCCATGAAAGGGTAATCAAGTTCCGGAAACTCAGGAATGCTAGAATGATCTTCCCGTGTGAAAACAGAAGAAAAAAATGTGTTAAATGCACTTGCACACTGGTCTCTTGGGAGAGGTAATTGATTTTTGCCTTTCAAAGTAATATCTGTCACAGCAGAAGCTGGTGATAATTGTTGCCAAAATTTTCTGGGATTGCATTTTAATAATGAAGGTAGGTCATGTTTAAAATACTTGTCTTTAGCAGTGAATAACGCAGAAGTATAACTTTTAAGACATTCCTTATATGAATTCCAAGCAGAGGCACTACAAGCGTGCATCGCGGTCCTATACAGCCTTTTTTTTCGATTCCTCAAAGTTCGCAAATATTTGTTAAACCATGGGTTTCTCTTATCATTAGATATGGCAATTTCAGGGACGTATTTGTCGACTAATAAAGTAATCTCATCTCTAAACAATGACCAATTTTCATCGACGGTACGACTTGGCAATGAGGGCAAGAATGTGCTGTGATAGAATTCTTCCAAGTCAGAATTCATACAACTATAATTGGCCTTACTGTAGTCTCTAATCACTTTTTTAGTTTTACCCGCAACTTTGAGAGGAATGTTTATTGATAATTGAACGAGCTTATGGTCACTAAACCCTTCAAGGCAAGAGATTTCACCTACATTATCAGGATCTGAGGTAAGCTAATAAATCCAAAATATTATTGCGCCGTGTTGGCTGGTTGATTATTTGAGCGAAATTAAAATCAAGGGCAAAATTCACAAAGTCAAGAGACATTTTTGAGGTGGATGAACAATTGGTCCAGTCAATTTGTGGTAAATTGAAGTCACCAAACAGATAGACATTATTAGTGCGGCATTTCTCAATAGCTAATGTGGTGCTGCTGCGAAGGTGATCTATAAATGATGGTTCAGAATCGGGAGGACGGTAACATACGCCTACTAGTATTTTAGTGGCACAAATCGTGCACGCGACCCAGACAATTTATAAGTTTGAGTTTGTATCGATGACAAAAGTAGGTATCGATTTTTTTATAGCAATAAGGACACCTCCCCCACGTTTGCTTTGACGATCACGCCGGAAGACGTTATAATCGGCATTCCCGTGAAGAATTTCACTGTCATCAACATCCTGAGTAAGCCATGTTTCAGTGAGCAGGAGGACATCAGTTAAGCTATCTTCTAAGAATGAACAAATGAGATCACGCTTGCGCAGTAAACTGCGAATGTTAGTAAAGGAAACATACAGCCGGTGCAGATTTACTCCGAATTTCTCTAGAGACATGCGCACGCCTATGCCTCAGCTATCTAGCAGACAGCTTGACTGCGTGAGTAGCACTATCATATATGTACGTTTTATCGCCCATGCGCAGACGATCAACGACGAGCTTGTAGGGCTTGTTTTCATTTTTGGCAAATTAGATTAGCTTTCTTCTGGCTTGTAGCGTGGGTAAAGAGAAATGTTCACGTACTGAAAATGTCGATCCCTTTAGTTTATAAGCTGAAGCAAGAACGCTCTGCTTATCTTTGAAAAAAGCAAATTTTGCTATTATAGGCCGGTGTTTGCCAACAGCAAAGCGACCAAGTCTGTGAACTCGTTCAAATTGCGCGGCACTTGTATTCTTCTGTAGTTTCTCCGAGCAAAATTTAATCACCTTCTGCTCAGATGCATTCCAGTCCTCGTTTTCATCATCTTCTATTCCAAAAAATAGCAAGTTACAGCGCCTGAGTCTGTTTTCCGTGTCATCACATCTGGATGTGATTTCCACGAGTTTCTTAGAGATGGAGGACATAGCGGAACTCGAAGTGGCATCTGTGGTATTTGAGGAGTGTAGACTGCCTTCCAGCTTCGACACCCTCTCTGAAAGAAGCTTTACCTCAGCGTTCGTGTTTATATGGCCTTGTTTTATGCCCCTGACCTCCTCAAGTAAAGCAGTTTGAGTAGCTTCAATTCGACGCACTGTATCGAGTACCGCACTATCCGATTTGGGCTCAAATGTAGGAGAACCGGTATTACCTTCGAGTACTGACACTCTATCCGATATGCTTCTCAAATCAGCTTCTATGCGCTGCACAGTCGACAAAACACTACTCAACATATTTTCCATTTTGGCTCCAGGCCCGGGATTTAACTCGACGTCACCCGACAACACAAGCAACAACCCTAAGTACGCTGAGTGCACATTTGACAGGCAAGATAACACTCGTTTCATAGCACTGCAAAGTTCAGGTGGGCACGACAACGCAACAAGAGAGTAGTCATTGCTTTTGCAACATGAAGCATTTGCGAAATATCTAACCTGGAAAAGCAGCATATTTAAGTGCGCCGTTTTCGCTGCGGTGCCGTGCCCAAGGAAGGTTGGTCTCGGTGGGCGTATATGTGTTCGCTGCGGTGCACATCCCAATGGACGCGTCACTGTACGACCAGGGTTGCTTGGCGAGGCTCGTGATGTCGAATGAACTTGGCTGCACGGGTAGATCCGATGCTGCAGGCGCCAGTAGATCCATTCGGCTATTAATCCAAGCATTTGAAGTCGAAGCCAAGTTGAAGCAGGGCAGGACACAGGAGAGCATCGCCTGGAAAAGCAGCATATTTAAGTGCGCCGTTTTCGCTGCGGTGCCGTGCCCCTGCGATGCGATGCCGTGCCCCTGCGGTGCCGTGCCCCTTTCGCTGCGATGTCATGCTTTTCATGTTGTGACCTCTCAGTCATGTTCGCCATGCAGTCATGTCGTGGCATACCAATCTTCTTATACCTCCCATTAACGAAACGGCCAGGAGAGCACCAAGACCGCTGCATGTAAATCATGTCACTGATGACATGCATGTCATGATTTTCGTGTTATGACCTGTCATTTATGTTTGTGATGCAATCATGTTGTGGCATGCCAATTTGCGTATACGTCCCATTAACGAAACGCGTGACATGTAAATCATGTCATTCATGACATGCATGTCATGGTTTTCATGTTATGACCCGTGATTTATGTTCGCCATGCAGTCGTATTGTGGCATACCAATTTTTGTATACATCCCATTAACGACACGACCAGGAGAGCGCCAAGACTGCGACATGTATATCATTCCGTTCATGACACGCAAGATCTAAAGGTGAACATTTGACAGAGATCTGTCTGGTTGGGACGAAATTAAAGGTGAAAACAGGGGGACACCAACCAAATTATAAACATTTAAAAGTAAAATTTACTTCTAACCATGAAGAAACCCGACGTTTCGGGTCCCACTCGGACCCTTCTTCAGGGGTGACTGGAGGGCACCAGACAGCAGCAGTGCTTATAAGGCCTTCTTTCTTCTCTCTTCCTTCCTTTCTCACTTTCTCTTTTTTTCCGGTTCTTCAAGCCGAGGGGTCATGCTAATGTTGACTCAGGTGCCGGAGTCCGCTAAAATAGACACTTGGCATTGCACCTGCAGACCGGTTCACGTTTCCAGGTGTCGCCTGAATGTGCCATGATTCCACAAAGAGCCGCTTGTGAAAACTGGTTTCCAAGTCGAGGACGCGGGAGTTGTCAAAGTCGATGCGGTGGTCGTGCACCTCGCTGTGTTCAGCTAATGCACTCCTTTGTCTGTCGAACTTGCGGACATCGTTCCTGTGCTGTCGTAGCCTCTCTGGGAAGTTCTTGGTCTCTCCCACGTACGACGCGCCACAATCTGAACAAGGAATGGAGTAAATCACACCTTGCGCTCTCTCCCTCGGCAGCCTGTCTTTCGGGCGCGGAAAGAAACGGCCAAGCGTGGAAATTGGCTTGTGTGCTACTCTTATTCCCTGCTCAGACAGCACACGTGCGAGCGCTTCGCTGGTACCCTGAACGCAGGGAATACACACGCGTATGGGCTTGGAATACGGTGGGTCAGTGTATGGCACGTGCCATACCAATTTTCGCATACATCCCATTAGCGAAATGGCTAGGAGAGCACTAAGACCGTGGCATGTAAATCATGCCGCTCATGACATGCATATCATGATTTTCATGTTATGACCTGTCTTTTATATTCGTTATGTAGTCATGATGTGGCATACCAATTTTCTTAAACATCCGATTAGCGAAACGGCCAGGAGAGCCCAAAATCGTAGGCGGCTAGATAGATAGATAGATAGATAGATAGATAGATAGATAGATAGATAGATAGATAGATAGATAGATAGATAGATAGATAGATAGATAGATAGATAGATAGATAGATACGTTCAAACTCGCCGGAGTTCGCTAAGAAATGCTTCGCATTTAAAAAAAAACGTTTCTATGTCCACCATGGGACACTGATATCATAATAGAGCTGGTAACTATAAAGTTTATTGATGGTGCTGAAATCTCAACATAATTTTGCGAAAACGTTTTGGAAATTACGACATATGGGAAGGCATCAAACCGTCTGACTCTTTTGCATGGTCGCCGACTTCATTCAATGCCCGGAACACGTTGTCGGCCGCGAACACTGGCTCATTTGTTTGCGCTTGGAAAATATATGGCAACCTGTGAAACAACGATCTTGTGATCAGGTTGCATGCTGCTCCTAATTATTACCCTGTTTTTCACTATATCCCTTACTGGTTTAATAAACGGAGCTTACACTACACCAACTTAGGCAGTCTTTCAAACATATCTTCTAAATAAAACTTTGATCTGCTGAATGCGAGTAGTTACCCTGCTTGCTCCATGTAGCCCACATTTGCATGGTAATGGAATGCCGAGGCTTCAAAGAGATGTGCGCCTAGAGAATTGCGTGCTTTCAGCAGTAATTGCTGCTGGTATGAATACGGCCTAATTCTACTGTGTGGCACGCGACGAGTCAAGTATTTTGAACACGTGTGATTATAATATATCTGTGCCAAATGGTCAACTATTGAGGCCCCACAAAGACTGCATACTCTTCATGAAAAGTCCTCACTCACAAAGACGGCTCACAGGGATAGAACACTTCTGTGCCTTCATCACAAATTACAAGCTCATAAGTCGATTGATTGATTTCTGGGGGTTAACGTCTTAAAACCACTATGTCATTATGAGAGACGCCGTAGTGAAAGACTCCCGAAATTTCGACCACCTGGGGTTCCTTAACGTGCACTGACATCGCACAGTAACCGGACCTCGACATTTTTCCTCCATCGAAACGCAGCTGCCGCGACCGGGATTCGATCCCGCGACCTTCGGATCAGCAGCCGAGTGCCATAGCCAGTAGACCACAGTGGCGAGTCCTGCTCATAAGTATCCTCGCGCATACGTCAGTGCATAACACATGATGTTGTGATGGAACATCATAAGCCCAACACTGTGTATCTGCTTGTCATAATAGTAAACGTCACTCTACATTAATGCAAACTAGTCTCGGTCACAGAGAGCTGCTGACAGAATTGAAGGGAAGACGCTTCCGAGGTATTTTATTTGTAAAATATTCCCCCCAAATAATCACTAACTCTTACATGTTTTCGCACACGACCTTACATAGTCCTTCTCAGTGCTGAACGACATTACTTGAACAGATGCATAGCACAAACATATACTAACCTATCTATGGACACACACGAGTTTCCTACTTATTCAATCAGCAGCAGGTGCCGCCAGCGTCCCTTTCATTTTTATTTTCTATATTGCGATCGAGGCTGCCCCGCCAGGCCTACGCTGTCCTTATTTCTGTGATGCGGCCTGCATAATGAATTGCCTTCCCAACAAGGCCACATATGAGTGTAGGCGTCCCTTTCTCTAGGTTCGCCTCCATTTATTGGAACCTCTTTCCTCATCTGCATCCCCAGGTGTGGCCGTGTTCCCACTACTGGAGAAGCGACGGTGTTATATGAAAGGGGTGGGGGATTTGGGAGTGCCCCCGCTTGCCAACAACGGTGACACGTGGTGCCGCAGCAGTGGCCCCGCGGCTACAAGGGACGACGCTCCCCATCTCTCTCTGAACTGCGCTAGAGCTGATGCACACGGCACGCTTCTCTTGCGTTTACTTCCGTTGGGGCGCTTGGGCATTTCACAGTGTCCATGCGAGTGATGCTTCCAGTCTCGCTGGGAGTGTTTGCAGACGAAGGAAAAGTATACACTGAAGGAAAGAGTCACACACTCCTTGCCGCCTTCTAGTTCGTCCTTTGTTATTTTAAAGCCGTTGTTGAATCTAAACGCCCTGCCATGGTGGTTTAGTGGCACTCGGCTGCTGAATTGAAGGTCAGGAGATCGAATCCCGACCGCGGCGGCTGAACATTTTGCCTCCATCAAAATGTTCAGACCCGTGCACTGTGCTATCAGTGCAGGTTAAAGCACCCCAGGTGAGTCATCTCTCGAGCAGCCCTCCACTGCGGCGTATCTCATAATCATAGTAGGTTTTTGTACGGAAAACCCCAGAAATCGTCGATCATTGCATTCAGACAGAACAGGCCGTTCATGTGGAGGAGGCATCTGAACTTTCGGGGAATGTCATATTTACCAAGGTTCAGCGTTGGGCTAGTTGATGCAACATACTCCTAAGTTTTACAGCGCGAACGGCATACGGATAGCGTATAATGACACACACAGCGCTGACTAACAACTGATTTTATTTCCCAGCACACACAGACATATATGGGTATTTTACAAATAATTAGGCAAAAACGTGCATTGAGAAACGTATTGTGTTCAGCGGACGACAACCGTCGATATCACAAATTTTATGATAAGAATTCACACTCTTTCTCCAATAGAGCTATTGAGGCAGTATTAACACATCTTGTTTCATGATTTCTTGTGCTTCTATTATTTCACATACCGTCTTTTTTTTTCTAGTGAGTACGCATGTCTGCTTATAGAGAGGCCAGCAAGCACAATCCCTACAATGAATCCCCAGATGTCCTCTGATAGCACTTTCTACATTATATCTGTGTTCTTTCAGGCGTTCTTTCATACATCTGCCGGTTTGCCCGACGTACTCATTGTACTACGACAGTGAAATAAACAACTTTATTATTACGGGTGACGAATTCGTCCTGATGGTTTGTTCTGCAAAGAACACTGATACGTAGAAAGTGCTATTAGAGGACATCTGGGCATTAATTGTGGGGATTGTGGTTATGGGCCTCTTTGATTGTATGCACGACATGACTGCATGGCGAACATGACTGAGAGGTCACAACATGAAAAAGCATGACATCGCAGCGAAAGGGGCCCGGCACCGCAGGGGCACGGCATCGCATCGCAGGGGGCACGGCACCGCAGCGAAAACGGCGCACTTAAATATGCTGCTTTTTCCAGGCGATGCTCTCCTGTGTCCTGCCCTGCTTCAACTTGGCTTCGACTTCAATGCTGGATTAATAGCCGAATGGATCTACTACTGGCGCCTGCGCTCGATCTACCCGTGCAGCCAAGTTCATTCGACATCACGAGCCTCGCCAAGCAACCCTGGTCGTACAGTGACGCTCCATTGGATGTGCACCGCAGCGAACACATATATACGCCCACCGAGACCAACCTTCCTTGGGCACGGCACCGCAGCGAAACGGCGCACTTAAATGCTGCTTTTCCAGGTTAGATATTTCGCAATGCTTCATGTTGCAAAGCATGACTACTCTCTTGTTGCGTTGTCGTGCCCACCTGAACTTTGCAGTGCTATGAAACGAGTGTATCTTGCCTGTCAAATGTGCACTCAGCGTACTTAGGGTTGTTGCTTGTGTTGTCGGGTGACGTCGAGTTAAATCCCGGGCCTGGAGCCAAATGGAAAATATGTTGAGTAGTGTTTTGTCGACTGTGCAGCGCATAGAAGCTGATTTGAGAAGCATATCGGATAGAGTGTCAGTACTCGAAGGTAATACCGGTTCTCCTACATTTGAGCCCAAATCGGATAGTGCGGTACTCGATACAGTGCGTCGAATTGAAGCTACTCAACTGCTTTACTTGAGAGGTCAGGGGCATAAAACAAGCCATAAACACGAACGCTGAGGTAAAGCCTTTCAGAGAGGTGTCGAAGCTGGAAGGCAGTCTACACTCCTCAAATACCACAGATGCCACTTCGAGTTCCGCTATGTCCTCCATCTCTAAGAAACTCGTGGAAATCACATCCAGATGTGATGACACGGAAACAGACTCAGGCGCTGTAACTTGCTATTTTTTGGAATAGAAAATGATGAAACGAGGACTGGAATGCATCTGAGCAGAAGGTGATAAATTTTGCTCGGAGAAACTACAGAAGAATACAAGTGCCGCGCAATTGAACGAGTTCACAGACTTGGTCGCTTTGCTGTTGGCAAACACCGGCCTATAATAGCAAAATTTGCTTTTTTCAAAGATAAGCAGAGCGTTCTTGCTTCAGC